>VDFB02018024.1:0-21256 GCA_007258455.2 Sequoia sempervirens
AACTATTAGATTAGTCTACTTAGGAATTTCATCAAAAGAAGACACTCACCTAGCAAGCTCCTCAATGGTGTCTATGACACTAGCCTCTTCAAATAAGGCTAAAGATATAACAAATAAATTTTTGACGAAAACATCAATGCAATTTAGATCTCCTAAAAAAAAGTCAAATCCATACATTGGATTGAAATGCATACTTGCAACGATCAATTCCACACACATAGAAGTGAACCTAAACAACAAACAATTTTTTTACTCATTCTAAAACATTTATTTAACATAACAAAAATCTTGACAAATTAACCAATCAACTAAGAAAATCTTAAAAGACATATCTTGATGAAATTTCAACCTAAATAACTTTTATTTATTTGGCTCTAGGAAAATTCATTGCCAACAATTCACCATTAGAAAATTCACCGCCAACAATTCATGGCCATGACAAATTCATCTCAATTCACCAATTATACAACAATATCGGTTATCTCTATTATTATTTTGCAAAAAAAATATCAATGTCTTTGAATTATATATCCTGTGAATTGTTGGTGGTGAATTTTCCACAAGATGAATTTATATAATTTTTCTTAATCAATGGTCCTTTGCGTGAATTGCTGGTGGTGAATTTTCCAGACAATCCTCAATCCTTAACTCTATGTCCAAGAGGCTTCGGGTTAAAGACTCATGCTCCCATATAAAATAACTAAAAATCTTTGTAGATAATATAATATCCTCCATATCTTTTAAAAAAAAATTCCTTAAATACTTAGATTAATTCACATATATAAAAAATACAATATATATATATATTTTGTTTCTTTTCAATTTTGTATGTAGGGGATCCACAATCTAAGGTCCGCATGATCTATAAACGTTAAGAGTAGTCTTTTTAAGAAATATATATTATTGAAGAAAAGCACTTTTAAGTCTGGGTTGTAAGACGATCCTGAAGTTACAGCATGCAGATGGCCTGCTGTGAAAATTTTCCGCATTTGCCCCGGGTTTTCCTGTCAATTGGCATCGCTATGCTGTTCATTACCCAATTCGTTCACGGCGCAACGCTGACAATGTGCATCGGTTATACTAATACAAGTGCCAAATTCCGGAGTAATTTGAACATAGTTCTTAATAATCTCGTAGATACATCATTGTCAAATGGTTTCAATATATCTATCTCTGGCCAAGGTGCAGACAGAGCGTTTGGACTCCTCCAATGCCTGGGAGACGTAAACAGGGAAGAATGCTTCAATTGTTCACGTGAAGCAAATACCACCATCCGCAGGTCTTGTAATTATACCATAGGTGCCAAAGTTTGGCTGGACAAGTGCTACATACGCTACGAGAATTATCCCTTCGAAGGACAACTAGATATCAGGGGAACTTCTGCTACCGATCCAGCGACGGCCTTAGGTGATTCTAATTTGTTTAGTGCGGCAGTTAAAGCGCTTTTCAAAAATCTGTCAGATGAAGTCATTCGATCCCCTGATCGATTTTCTTCTGGACAAACAAATGCCTCTATGACTTCCCAGACATTCGGTTTCCTCCAGTGCTGGAGAGATATAACTTCTGTTAGCGACTGCAAGTCATGCTTATCATTTGCAATTAGTAATATGTTCGCTGGGACTGAGAATGGAACTCACCTTGGAGCTGTCACCGGCTTGGGAAGTTGCACGGCTAGTTACGATTCAATCTTACTGCATCCTCCACAAAGTAATATGCATATATGCATATACGTTTTCTTTTAAGCTATTTTTAATTATTCTGGTATACTGATGGCTTTGGGCAAATTTACCATTAGCAATTTACTGTCAGTAATTCACTTTCAACAATTCATCTTTGTCGCTATGATAAATTCATTTGTAGGAAAATTCACCTATAGCAATTCATTGTCGTAGGAAATTCAACATCAGTTAAAATGAATTATCCATTATCCATGATGATGAATTGTTGATGGTGAATTTTCCACTATAATAAATTGTTGAGATGAATTATTAACAATTAATTGCTGACGGTGAATTTTGCTGAAGCAAATGTGATAACAATATTTACTAAAGGATCGATCTGCATGAACAACGACACAAAAACCCAAATCAACCATGGGTTTTGCTGATAGAGCTTGTAAATATTATGCATCTCCTAGATAATCAAAATAACGACGTTTTAAATGGATTTAAACTTTATATTACATGTCTAAACATTCAAAAGTAATCCTGTGCAGAAAAGTCCTCAAAGAAAAAGGTTATCATTTGGGGTATTCTCGGCAGCTTGTTGGTCGTGCTACTGTTATGCCTGTTTGCACTTCGAAGAAAATTAAAGTCTGCAATATTCGGGATGGTAGCCATCGTAAAGGAAGGTAACATATACTGTAACATATGCACGGCACATAGATACGAAATTTTGATTTTTAATTTTTTCCCTCCTCTGTAATGCTAATTGCTTATTTGGAAGGAATCCAGATACGGATATGGATTCGGTGTTCAGCCAAGAGCCTGAAATGATGTTTAACTTGGACAATATCAAGGCTGCAAATAGAAACTTCCATGATGATAATAAACTTGGAGAGGGAGGATTTGGCTCTGTATACAAGGTAATAGTGGCTAGAACATAAACCCTAACAGACAATGTTTTCTTGTTTTGTACAGCAACAGTGTATATATTATTAAATTAAACATGGTTTCAGTTCCATTCTTCATGCCTGTTAAAGCAGATTATTTTGCTTTTAATCACAGATCTGTAATCAACTGCAGGAATTTCAGATATGACTAGAAAATATTTATGTGCACTGATTGTTTAAAATATATATTTCCTCAACTATTTATTTGGGTATCTACCTAACAACATTTATTAAAGATCGTGGTTTGCTGGTGTTCTACTTGAGTATGAAATGATTTAACAGTTAAGTAATTAATTATAGTTTTGCTTTATATTAAATTTATCTATTAAACCTTGACACTGAACTCTGAAGAAGGGTGCTCATGTCCCTACTTACGAAAGCATCGATCATAAGATTGGCTCATCGAGACCCTCAGTGAGGTTTTACTGCGAGCGGCTAGAGGGTCGCCGGGGAGCTTGACCTGCATTGGCAAGAGTTGATCAATTGGCCTTCGCTTGGGCTCGACGGAGACTTCTTTGGCAGAAGTTGCTATTTTAGTGCCTCGCGTGCGCTAGGACCCCCAAGGCATTTTTAACAAGATGGCTTTATCCTGGAATCACTTCTCGCAGTTCGGCTGCAAGACGACCAAATGTATGTCCATAAGTAATCTGGAGAAATATTATTGACAAATTACTTCGATTAAATATTAATTAATTAATGATTATAATATAAAGTTATAATTTAAAATTATAACTTAAGTGATTTGTCTTGAGGGGTGCGCCCATCATCAGAAGGGGGCCATTTGGTATTTAATTTATGATTTAAATATTTGACTGAGAACTATGGAGAAATAAAAGAATTAAAAAGTCAAATATTAATTAAACCCTATTCTTAAGGAAATCGCACTTTTCAGCATAAAGAGGATTTTGCCTTGGGTTTTGAGCCATTATGACATTTTATGAATTGAAAATTTGCCAGTCTTGCCAGAGAACGGAGACCTCAGGGTTTGAGTTCGATATTCGTTGGAGAACGAGCCATCTCCATTGAATCAGTTCAGAGGGTGTGAGATATCACCTAATTTACTGCCAGTTGTGAGATTTCTTCACCCAGAAGAAATTACAGAGTTTCACAGAGGATATTTCATTCAGGGTTTACAGAGAAGTTTTATTTTGTCCAGAAGACATCCATCAATCAGGGCGCACCTACACCAGAGGTCCAGACATTGCTTATAAGGGAGCCGTACCATTTGCATTAATTGCTGCTGGAGGCCGTACCATTCTGTCAGGCCGTACCAGCAGAGAAAGGAAGTGTTTTCTTCACATAAGGCAAACGCCTCACATATTGGTCAGGGTTTTAACCAGGAGACAGTATATTCAGCTAGGCGCATATTCTGTGCTATTCTGGAGACTAGGAAGAGAGGCCGTACATTTTAATTAATTGTTGAGTGCTGTTACCAGCCGTACCAATTGTACCAGGGTCGTACCATCTTATAAAAGGCATATATCTTCTTGTGAGTTGATCGCTTGCATTGAGGATAGCTTATGAACTCCAGTTTGGGTGCATACATCTCTGGCATCATTAGAGATCAATAGATTGAAGGGGAAACAAGACTTTATCACAGCCGCACCAGATTTTTGCTCATCAACAGTTTGCTGTTTACCAGGCCGTACTTGCTTGGAAAGACGTGTCCCATCATCATATGAGAAACGCCTTCAATATTAGCTTCATACATTCATCACTGGAGGCGCCTATTTGTCCAGAGTCATCAGCAATCATTTGGCAGAGGGAGAAGGCATACTTGCTGCAGCCGTACCATTCATTTATTGCTGTATCAAAGAAAAACCAGGTTTCAATAATTTTTATTGCCTTTGCTTTGCATGTAACTGGGTTATGCTGTAATCGTCTTCAGAAGATTCTTTAATGAATAAGATTCAGTATTTGCAATAGATTTGGTTATTTCCAGAGCTATATGATTTTGTTTAGAATTTATATCATTCATGTGCAAAATCGCCATTCTTCATTTTTATGCAAAAACATCCAAAAAACCTAAAACCTTCAGAAAGTTAAACAAAACAGTCAGAATCTGTATCAGGGGGAAACTGGGGTTTCTACAGTGGTATCAGAGC
This sequence comes from Sequoia sempervirens, assembly GCA_007258455.2. Classification (NCBI taxonomy): domain Eukaryota; kingdom Viridiplantae; phylum Streptophyta; class Pinopsida; order Cupressales; family Cupressaceae; genus Sequoia; species Sequoia sempervirens. The sequence goes on from VDFB02018024.1 coordinate 4,717, forward strand.
TAAATCCTGCCATCCTGAGGGTTTAGCTGTCTTCTGCAGCCGGAACAGTTTGGGTCTTATCAGGTATTATTCATTCAGGCGAGCTTTGCTGATTGTGCAACTGGTTCACCCGGCGTACCGGAACATGGTCGACAAAACTCATTGTGAATTACGTGGACTGAGGAACAAGTATGTACTAGGAACAGTTTCTTCATAGTAACGAGGGTCGGGCCATGCAGAGGTCTTGCATGCATCTCGTAGATCTTCGTGCAAGTCAACTAATACCAAAATGGTGTATTACGCCAGCTTAAGGCCAGTAACTTCAGACTAGATACTCGAGGAGATCACACCACATCGACACCTATTTGAGATACAAAGCCTACCTGAGAGCCCTAGACAAAGGTCACGACATGAGTGGGCCTATTAGGGCTCACTTTCGGGAGACAAAGGAGTCCGAAGGAGGCTATACCGTGAACAAAGATGAGGGGTTTGTTCGCTGATGGCCATTGACGTTTTAACCACGAGTGCGCTAGTATCACTTGGAGATCACGGCGATCACGATCTTTAACACCACAAAAATGCAAAGAGAAGTGGATTAGCATGTTCCGTGAGTATGCTGATTCTACCCTCGTAAGATTAAAACAAAAGCCTTTCGTGAGTTACTGCGGATGTGCACCGGCCCTTTGCCATAAGACGAGTTGGCAAGCATTTAAATATCTAACTATAGCTCGCAGGAGTTACTTTACGCATGGAACCTGGATAGAGAATTCCACGATAAGGGTGATAAGCAATCCATGAGAATGATGTGGTATTTTCAAATCCCTATGAAGTAGGCAGAGATTTATTACAGGAATTTGATAAGCGTGCTGATTTGAGTCAAGACAGTACTAGCACAGCTTGGGGTAATAATTTACCTACATCGTCTTTGCAGGAGGTGACTCAAGAAGTTTCTACTATTGAAGCCACTTCTGATTTTTATGACAGCATTGGCGAAACTTCGCGTGAGCATGACACAACAGAGGTTTCACACATGCAAAGTACTCCTATTGAGTTGTCGCATGAAGAGACTCAAGAGTTGGGTACGAGTGATGCAGTTGGTGTTGAGAATTTAAGTAATGGTGAATCTGATTTTCCGGATCAGACCTTTGAAAACCAGCTAGAGGATTCATATGTTGATATGGAATCCCAGGATCATGCTTTGGATGGGCATACAGTCACTGTTGGAGTAGAAGCGTGTGAAGATACTGTCGGACCAGCAACTTCTACCGTATCAGTTGAGCCATCCTTTGAGGTACCGAGCAGCAGTACCTTAAATGCTGAGGTGTGCATGGATGAAAGCACACATGATGTTGCTTATCATGCGGTGAGCGATGACGGATCAGCGTCATATCATAGTGCATATGGTGAACCGGAAATCTTGTATGGGGGTCGTAAGCTTCAGAGTCCGCATCATTTGGTTGGGCAACTACAAGTGAATGATAATATGATTGCCACCGCCCTTGAGCATTTTGACGTTGCTCGTCAGATGTTGACTACCTATGGTTGGAGTCCGCCTTTGACAGATGAGCACAGTGAGAGTGGTTTCTCCCTTGCAGTGATACATGCACTCCGAGAAGCAATTGGTACGATGAAACAAAACTACCTTAAATTGCTTGCGGACAGGGATTTTCTTCTCGAGTGGGATTGCATTTGTTATGATGCATTGCAGGGAAAGGGAGAACAGATTGTTGAGCTCACTCATGAGCTGGAGGTGACTAGGGACTCATTGCATAGCACCCAGCTGGCTCTTCGAGAGTCACAGTTACAGATTGAGAGGTTTACCGTGGCGTTGAGTTTAGCACAATCTTCACCACCTTTGGATATAGTTCAGTCTTCCATGGCAGCGGTTGGTGAGGAGTATACACCCATGGTACATAGTAGTGAGGGAGATGTTGAGGATGAGGTTACATCCAGCACGGTCACAGGAGCAGTTGGTACAGATAGGATGAGTACACTAGATGAGAGTTGCAGTGAGCCACGCGTTGCACCAGGTCCTCTCGACATTAGTTCTGTGATAGGTGATGCAGGGCAGTTCATTGATAGTTCCTGTGACATGGTTGTTGATACACTGGAGAGTTGTGTGACAACCCTCGATACTTGTCCATCTTCACAGCAGATATTCAGAGTCTCATCCAGTTGGGAGATTGGTACTTGTGATGATTTGTTTCCCTCTCCTGGAAGCAAATCAGTCTTTTCATCCGATGCAGTTGACTATGATCGGCAGCTGGTTGAGCCAAGTCAAGAGTACAATTCAATTTATTATTCCAGCGATTCAGAGATGGATGATTCAGATCAGGATGGAGTGATTGTGCAGTTTGTGAACAATCCATTATTTGAATTTTATGGTGGTTTGGTCTATGATAATCCACTCTTCGAGTTGGAAGCTGATCGTACTCATGATGCTAGTTCTTGTTTGGGTGATAATCGTAGTGTTTGGGATTGTTCCAGTGCATCGCAATTCCAAACAAAACTCACAGAGGAGTTTAATGAGGTGTACATGGTGAGGAGTGCTTATAGTTTTTCCTTTGATCCACCTGTACATGATTTGTATTCGATGCACCATACTTGTGCACAGGGTGATTCTCTCGGTACAGTCGAGGGGAGTAATTCATTATTGTGTGCAGAGTTACCATCTTCACAAGATGGGATTAGCGGATGCAGGTACTTGACTCAGTAGTTTGCGGGGTATTACTTGCAGGGGCAGCAGTTAGTTTTACATCATGCCGATGTGTATTTGACAGAGCTTGATACTTCTATGTCGCAGATTTTTCATACCGGTACATGGTTACAGGGCGACTATGTTGTTAGTTGGCATGATGGCTTGGACAGTTGTCACATCCATGAGGGTTTAGCAGAGGACAGGGAGAGATCCAGGATAGTAGATGCTTCTAGAAGTTTTTATCTCTGCATGACGGATGGATGTGGATTCATATTGTATTGGGATCCCTGGTGGCGACAGCTTTGGCACTGAGTATTGGATGGGTCCCATTGGGTTACTTCACTATTCTCAGCATGGTGAAGTTGGAGGCAGTAGAGCGCAGTGGCAGCCTGAGGAGGACCGTCACGACAGACTTTTACGCTGGGTTTGGGATCCAGGTATTGATTGCGCAGTTGAGTTTTTGATGATGCTACAGGAGACAGATCGTGATGTGTGGGACATTTCACAGTTTTTTCTTTTGGGCCTTCCGAGGATCGGAGTTTTCTTTGCAGTAGAGATTGCTTGGGGTCAAGCAATTTTAGGGAAGGCGGACTGTCATGTCCCCATTTTTTGCTTGAGCATCGAGATCATAGATTGGCCTATCGGGGGAGCCCTCATTGCCAAGTGAGTGGTTAAATTCGTTTGGGAAGCTTAACCGGCTTGAGATTAGCGTGTTGATCAATTGGCCTTCGTTTGGGCACCGATCAGGAGACTTCTTGCCGGAAGTTGCTGGCTGCAGTTCTGGCGAGGCGATTAATAGGACCCTGCTATTTCTACTTGATGATATAGCTTTAGCGGCACTTGCGGGAATCACTTGAAGTTAAAATTAAAATGAACTGAGAGCTTGAGGGGATAAGTAGCGGGGAATGTATGTTAATTACATTGATTATTATTAATTAATAATTATAATATAAAGTTATAATTTAAAATTATAACTTAAGTGATTTGTCTTGAGGGGTGCGCCCATCATCAGAAGGGGGCCATTTGGTATTTAATTTATGATTTAAATATTTGACTGAGACTATTGAAATGATAAAATAATTAAAAGTCAATATTTTAATAAAACCCTATTCTTGAGGAAATCGCACTTTTCAGCCATATAGTGCATTTGCCTTGGGAATTGTGCGATTATGATATTTGTGAATTGAAAAAATTGATCAGTCTTTGCCAGAGCACAGAAGCTTTAGGGTTTCAGTCTCGAACGCATTGGAGAACGAGCCATCTCCAGTGAGAGCGATTCAGAGGGTGTGAAATATCATCCGATTTATTGCCATCAGAGGAATTTCTTCATCCAGAAGAAATTACAAAGTTCACAGAGATTATTTTCATCAGGGTTTCCGAGCAGTTTGATCATCCAGAAGAATCTTCATCAGTAGGCGACTATTTTGTTGAAACTGAGAATTCTTAGAAGAGCCGTACTTTTTTGCATTTATTGCAGCTGTGTACCAGGCCATACTTTCCTGTACAGTACAGTCGTACCATCATTGGGAAAAAACGTATTCTCCAGAGAAAGCATTGTTTCAGCATAGTTTTATCTAGGAGCATTCTGCAAATCAAGGCGCCAACCTTTATTGATATTCTAGAAACTTGTAGAAGTCGTACAAACTTAATAATTGCTGCTGACAGCCGTACTGCCCTTCACCAGGCCGTACCTTCCAGAAAGTTGCGTCTTTTCTTCTAAGGTCAAAACGCCTACCTTGTGCTCAGTCTGCCATTACCTACTGAGACGCCTACATACCTAGCATTGTTCTGGACCAACAGAAGGAGGAAAAAGGTGGATTTGCTGCAGCCGTACAGATCTGGATGCTTTCAGCCTGCTGCATTTTACCAGGTTCATTTGTATTAAAAAAATATTATTTCTCCTGTTGCATGTTATTGGATCTCAGTGTAACAAGTCCAGAAGTTTTAAATAATAGGCTGGCATTGATAGTTGCAATATATTTTGCTATTCTCGGAGCTATTAGTTTGTATTTAGATTTTCAATCATTTCTTTGCAAAAATCGCATTCTTTATTTATTGTTCAAAACTTCAGAAAAACGTCAAAAAAAAAACCAAAAATTGCAAAAACAAACCAAAACTCAGTCAGAATCAGAAAACGGGGAAACAAGGGTTTCTACAAAAACTTTGGATCACAATTTACCAACTACTTCCCTAGATAAAAAAAGATTTTTTTTTTTTTCAAGATCCAAGGTTCTCATGCAATTAACCATCTTTAAGTGAAGCTAACTCAACATATGATAATTTCTCCAATCTCCTTTATTCTCTAACCCCTTGATTTGAACCACAAACCTCTTTTATTAGATTTCAACTTCCATCCAATTGAATTAAGCACTACTCCTTGCTTGAATAGGCTCGCAGTACTTTCAAATACAAAAATATATTTTTGTGGTGTGTAAAAATTATAAGTGAATTTTAATACTCAGCTGAATAGTTTCTAGATTTGATTGTGTAAGTGATTCATAGGCTAGCAATACTTTCAAATACAAAAATATAATTTTTGTGGTGTATGAAATTATAAGCGAATTTTAACACTTAGCTTGATTATAGCTGAATAGTTTATGGGTTTGATTGTGTAAATGATGCAAAACTCACTTACACAATCAAATCTAGAAACTATTCAGCTATAAGCTCAATGGATTGTGGAAATCTGTTATCATTAACTTGATGTGATTGATTAAAATAATTTTTTTAATTAATTTTTCTTCTCCATTTTGTATGTAGAATTTGTTAAATGAAGTATTTAAATGATAGTCTCTATCATTAAAAATAAAATAAAGGATTCTTTAATTTCTATGAGGTCAAAGATATTATTTTTACTTTGTGAAGTGTTGATCTTTTATCATTCAATTTGATAAAAAATCATTCTATTTTCTCAACCATCTCTTCATTACATAAATATTGAAAAAAAGTTGTTTCTAAATTACTTTACACTTGACTTAGATATCTTTGCTAGCTTTACAATCCAAAATAAAATGTTTTTCTTTTTCAACAGTCTCAACTATACTAAAATTAAAATCGCATACTATCTCTTTCTATTACCTATTTTGATCTTTTGCATCTATCTGTTTTAGACAAAAGACAATAGAAATTAAACTATCACCTATTAAACTATCAACAATTATTGTGTAAACATCCATTCTGATATTACGGTAGGCTCTAAGATCAAATACCGAAATAAATAGAAATTAAATCTCTAATAGAATATAGATATGATATTATATTCAGATATTTTTTATAATATCAAATATAAATTTATAAAATTATTTTTTCCAATCATTTCAATAACTAATAAATATTCATAAAACAATTTCCTAAAAGCTGTCTAACTATAAATTATTAAATTAATCAAAATATTAATACAAAACTATAAATTGATCATATGCTATAATAAAGAGACATCATATAAGTTAATTGAAATGTTAGAAAGAAAATAGATATGAATTAAGATTTTATGTTTTCATATAAGAGATTTTTGAATTTAAACTTCAAAATTATAGGTCATATAATATAAGGTAGAAATTTTTGTGGTATAATTGAATTTTTTATCTTGAAAATAGAGACCTGTTTTTTTTAGTTCTCAATTGTTTCACTTGTTTATAAGATAAAGCTGAAAATTTCATCCATCAACTTAGACTTTTTTATTTATACATCACTAGAAAGTACCTATTAGATTTTAAATAATTTCTTAAAGAAAAATTCAAAATTCTTCCTTTTTATATTTATGATATTAAGATGTAATATTTTTTATTTTTAAATAAATCATAAGATTATCAACTTCTAAAATTATGATCTTATAAATTAATATAACCACTTTAAAAACCTTTTTAATTTTTTCACTCAATATCACCACCTTTCATAGAAACATAGTCTAAATTAATATAAACATTCTTATAAATTTTCTTTTAATAGTTTGACAAGAATAATTTCGTCAGAAACCCAATTCATATCTTATTGTGGTGTCCACCATCTATATAATTCCTTAGCCGACATTCCCTCTTGGTTGTAACGTCCAAATGAGGGATCCTTTAACAATTGCAAACCAGAATGTTTCCCCGTTGAAAACATATGTTTTTTTATTTCAATACAATTGTAGCAAAAACCATTTGTTAAAAATGAGTAATCAATCTCCACAATCCTCTAGTTAAGTGCCCAGCAGGTGTCATATACAACGAGATCCAGATCTCAATCTTCTGAAGGCATTTCTCGCCAAAACAAAATACAAACTGCTCAAAGATCTCCTATGTAATAACTAATTAGTATTAGAAACTATAGTTTCTTCAGTCAAAAATGATGAAAAAGTAAACAATAACAAAGCTTCATTTGCTATCTGATTTTCCCTTTGCAATCATTTATTAAACTATCCAGATCAGCCATATTTAGTTTAGTTTTATATAAAATGAAATCTAGTTTCAAGAGCATGAAGAAAAAGTCTCAATTAGTACAGACAAAAGAACTTTTTTTCTTTCAAGTGGATAGTTTCATTCTAAACATTTATATCTATTATGAGATTTCATCCTTCAACTGATACAATTCTAGATAACTTACAACAATTGAATGGTTTGCTATACACAAATGAAGGGTGAATATAAGAAACAAATCTTCAATTAGACTATGTATGACAAAATAAAAATCAGACACAGATCTTGAGCACCTAGGAGGTAAATATTAATTATATTCTTACCAGCTTGGCTCATATTTTATGACTCCAATTCAAACCATGCCACATCATTATTTGCAGAGCAAGAACTATATTAAATGAGATCAAAATTCTAAGATATACACAGCATAATTTGTCTTCTTGTGGCAATATATCTTAATACATTATCAGTACAAGTATTCCTCTGACTAAGTCAACTCATTTGTTAAGCTAGGTGGAAATCCCTCATAACCCCACATAATTCTAATTCTATAAGATGGCCGGTATGTAATTCAACTCAATCCCTCTCAAGTGGATGCTTCAAAAAAAAAATTCATAGGGCAGCAGGCTACTAAAATGGAAAGGACAGCTCCATTAAGGTCAGATATTCACGGTACAGTCATTTAACATATTAGAGATCCAAATACAATCGAACAAGCACCAAGGAAGTAAAAGGCAACCGCAATCTCCATTCTCTTTTCCTTTTATTTAGAGTTCTCCCTTTCCCTAGCAACTCCCTATTCAGCCTAACATTAGCTAACTTCCATGTACAGTATCCTAATTCCATTTCAACATTATCTAGTATAAAAATGCCATCATGTTCTTCGCTTCCATCATCCTCTATGGCAGCCTCCATCAAGTATATATCCTGTTCTTGCCTTCCGTTTTCAGATATGGTAGTCTCCACATTGTATTTAACATACATAGGCAAGTCCTTGAAACGTATTAAGTCTTTAGGCACTCTAACAACCCTTTCTGCACCTGGTGTTGAAACCTGAGAGAAAAATGAACCAGTCAAACTTGGCATGTTATAAAAGTAAGCTTTTTTAAGAAAGTTTTTTCTCGATGAAATTCATATCTTACTCATTTGTTTACCAGCGACTGGTGTGGCTTGCATAGTTTAAAAAGATGGATCATATATTATTATCATGCAGTCTTTGAACCCAATTAATTTACTAAGAACCTTCTAATAACAGGTCTAGTCTCTCGGGCATCTTTGAGACAGAATATCTAGAAGTTCAAAAAAATGTATCATACATTATTATCATAACATTCAGAATCCCAAACCCGAAATGCTGATGAAAGCACATCTAAGGAACTTGCTAGTAAGAAAAGGAATGACCATACAAGGGAGGAATTTCAAAATCTACTAATTGACCACAGCTATAGATACGACTAGGCCAAATAGGAATGGCTATATATCAAAGCAAACTAGCGATCTAGAAGATGCAATGAAATAAATTAGAATCAAATACATGAAACGTATAAAAGTTAATGTGCAAACTTCTGAAAAAAGATTTAAATCAATCCTTCCCAGGATTGTTCATACAGAAGATACTCAGCAAACATAAATTATTATTTCGTTCCAAATTTCTGACGCATTCCATACTTGTTTCTAAATGTGAGTACAGTGACACACACATGCATCTATTTGTATTTCCTAGTTATCCAAAAAGGATCAAGGTGAATTACGGAACAAGAAAATGTGTTTTTCTGAAAATTTGGAAATGTGCAAGTACCTGATGTTTTAGGACAGACAGATTTGCAACCAGGTGAAGGTATCCAGTGAATACAAGATCACCAAGGCATTTGTCAGTCTACCATGGCATGTGTTTGTCTACCTTGGTGTTTGCCTATCCACTGCAGCAAATGTCTAGATAACACTTCCATGGCGAACAGTGAAATACCCTGGCTAATGAAGGAATATCACAGCAATTTTATACTGTTGCAAACTATGCTCCCTCAGGTTTCCGGGTGGGGATGGCAGGGGATGGTGAGATGTGTTTTGCGGTACGGGATTTTTTCGGGATTTTTTTTTGGCCATTTTTTAGAGAATGGCAGTGGACAGCTATTAAAAGATAGGGAAAAGTATAAAATATAAGGAAATTTCAAATATTTATGATAACAGTGATCAAGCATTCACCAGACATTATATAATATAGAACCTCTGTGAACATGGGTAATTGAATAGGAATTATGATGTTATCTCTCTCTCTATATATATATAGACTAAGTTACCAGGTTCTTCATATTTGCCCCAAGAACCCGTGTGGGTACGGTTCGGGTACGGGTTCGGTTTGGGTATGGCTTGGCTACGGCTTGGGCCCTTGGGTTCTTTTGTGAAGGACCCACAAAGAACCCAGGCACCTGGGTTCTCTGTGGGTTCTTCTATGAAGGAACCACAAAAAACTGAGGTGCCTGGGTTCTCTGTGGGTTCTTTTGTGAAGGACCCACAAAAAACCCAAGCACCCGGGTAGTACAAATTTGATATTGTCTTGGTAGACCAAGAACTTATAACCTTTGTTTAAAAAAAATTAGGGCTATTGTTTCCAATTGAACATGTGTAGATAGCATTAATTGATCCTCATGAATGCATCATTCCATCATTTACTCTCATTTGACCAACACTATTGTAGAAGGGGGAAAAAGACAATGTTTGGGTCAGACTATAAATTTGACATCATTTGTGAATCAACACACCAGATCTTCAACATCGACCCTCTACACCTGCATTGACTCTTCTTAAATGTGGTGACCTGACAATGTTGACCAAAGAGCTCTGCTATACTGACTATGTTGACAAAAGATCTCTGCTACATAGACAACATTAACTTCTGTACCACTTACATTGACTAATTTGTTGGATGATTATGTTGCATTGAGTGCAATATTCTACTTTTCACTGAGTCATGATCAATATTGACCGAGAAACTAGTAAGGTATGTAGGCTTCTTTGAGTTTTTATTTTGTCTACTATATCTTTTAAGGAGAATCAATTACTGTACTTGTGAAATGATCATTAATTGAACTGTTATAAGTTAATGTCAAATTTATGTTGTATTCTATTTATTGGCAATTATGAGCATCACTATTCTTATAAATTTATAATTTTGAACATATATAAATATATACACATATACATACATACATACATACATACATACATACATATATATATATATATATTCCCATACCTGTACAGTTGTACCCAATGAAAAAAAAATTGTACTGCCATACCTGTACCCGTATCTGAACCTGTACCCGAACCGACAACTTAGTATATAGATCTTATCACAAAGATAGGTTTGTTGTTTTCTAAAAGTGCAGATTTTGCTTTTGTACTGCCTTTTTGGTCTATCTTGAGAATCATGCCAAAATCAAAGTTGTTTGTTTGGAATTAAAAAATTCCCATGTTACTAGTCTGTTGGATTTGGCCTGCCAGTTCGGGTCCAGATCCAGTTTGTCTTGGGGGCCATCTAAGGTCCCGCCCCAGACCTACGAGTCCATCCAAGATGAACCCGGGCGAAATTATAGTGTATCAAGGGGGGTTTCATGTCTAGGCGACAAATTTGCAAATTTTTTTAAAGTATATTTTTACTTCCAACTTTGACCAAAAACCTAAAAAATGCACCACCAAACCCTAAAATATTTCTCTTATTCTAAATGCAAAATGATATGCACCATGAAGGTTTGTGTGGAAAGCAAATTTGAAGCACGTATCAATAAATTGGTTTTTTGTTTTTTGCATTTTTTAACATTTTACTTCATTTTGGCTGCAAAATCCAACATCTAGGTTAAAAAAAATCATCATTTGCTAAAACTTAGTATTTTGCATGTAAATTCCAAAAAATTAGATTCTTCACCATTTTTTGATCATTTTTTCTGATTCTTTTAATGAATTCATTGTTTTTTGCATACACAACATTTTTTTTATTTTAACCTTGTTTTTGGACTAAAATGTTTAGAATCTTTAGACTATATTAAATTTTTACTTATTTAAACTAATTTTATGCTGATTTGTAGTGATTTATGTTGAATTTAGGTTAAATTTTTTGTATTTAAAAATTAAAATGTTGTGTTTTCACTTTGTATGTGTAGGTTAAATACATCATATAATGAAAAATAGAGAAGCTTTTGGATCAGGTTCAGGCTTAGGCTTCGCTCAATCAATGTTGTCACAGGTTACAAGTACTTGTCCTATTGGAGCTAGAGACCCTACTTGGAAATATGTTGTCCAAGGACCGATACTTGGGACAATTGTTTGCATGAGATGCACAAACTTATATCATGGAGGCATAAATCGCCTCAAAACTCATCTTGCAAGCATTACTCATCATGATGCCAAGCCTTGTATCAACACCACTGAAGAGATAAAAAGAGAGACGAATGCTCACCTTGCATTGATAAAAGAGGAAAAATTGCAAAGGGAGAAGTCAAGGACAGCCATAGCATAATCCATAGCTAGTGGTCATGATCTTCAAGTGCAACCAGAATCAAATAAAGATACGGCATGCAAAGGAATAGTGGGCTCTCTTTGTGGTCCACGCACCTAAAGCACATCGGCCTCCACTTCATCTACTTCAAGTAGAGTGCCAGCACCTGCCTACACGCACGCCACATAGTTTTGTTGTGCCCAGAAACACACTTGGAGCACAAACATCATTGGAAGCTATAGGGTGGAACAGGGAGGTGCATGAACAAGTAGATATGGCATGTGTTGATTTTTTGTACTTCAACAACATTTTTTCAATGTGGTGAGTAGTCCTTATTGGGAAAATTTTGTAACTGCATTGATAGTTGCAAGAAAAGGCTACAAGGCACCTTCTCGTAAAGACTTCAGTGGGAGGATGGTTAATTTATGTTAATTTATACTTATAGTAATTTAAGTTGATTTTTAAGCTGAATTTATGTTCATTAATTTATAGTAATTTATGTTGAATTTAGACTATTTTTGTGTTTAAAAATTAAAATTTTGTACTTCCACTTTGTACTTGTAGGTTGCTCACGAATGCAACCAAAAAGGCAAAGCTAATAGTGGAAGAACAAAAGAAGCAATGGAAAAACTATGGCTGCACTATTCTTTCAGATGGGTGGATGGATGGGAAAAACCACACCATTATCAATTTTTTGGTAGCTTCAAATGGTGAGGTGATTTTTTTGAAATCAATTGATGCCTCTAACAAAGTAAAAAATGCATAAACATTGTGTTTAATGTTATATGAAGTTGTCATAGAGGTGGGCATAAAGAATGTGGTATAAATCATAATTGATAATACAACAGCATATGCAGTGGCTGGGAGATTGCTCCAAGACAAACACCATAACACTTTTTGGACACCTTGTGTAGCACATTGCCTTGACCTTCTCTTGGAGGACATAAGCAAACTTGAATGGGTGAGACCAGCTGTAGATGATGCAAGGAGCATAACAAAATATATGTGCAATCACCCTTGGGTTCTTAATTTGATGAGAGATCACACCCAAGGGAAAGAGTTGGTGCGATCAAATGTCACAAGGTTTGCAATGATTTTGCTAATATTGCAAAGCATTATTGGTTTGTTGACTTCTTTGAAACAAATGTTTGTGATTTAGGCATGGCTAGAATCATCATATTCAAAGAAGCCTGAAGGAGAGAAGGTTGCAAGCATAGTCTTTGATAACCTTTTTGCACAAAGAGCTACAGAGATCATGTAGGTAACCTCAAAACTTTGAATTTAAATTCAAATTGAATATTTTTTTTTAAATTTAAGTCTTTCATTATAAATTTGTAACTTTAATCTTTTTGTATTTGTAAATTGTAGGTCTCGAAAGCCCTTGGTTCGAGTTCTCCATTTGGTAGATGGGTATTAAAACCCAATGGGGTATATTTATGAGGCCGTGGATAGGGCCAAATAGTCCATCTGGAATTATTACAAGGGGGACAACCTCATATTTGATCCCATTTGGGAGATTCATTGATCAAAGGTGGAACAATCAACTCCACCAATCCATCCATGCAGTAGGGTACTTCTTCGACCCTCGCTTTTTCTATTTAAATAGCTTCTCAAATCCTAATGGAGAGGTTATGGAGGGCCTCATGACATGCATTTAGAGGATGACACCCCAAGTTGAGGTGAGAGACCTCATTATCCAAGAATTGCACAGTTACAGGGTTTGGAAGAGGTAGGCTCTTTTCTTTGAAGCTAGCTACTCGAGGAAGAACCACTCAAACACCAAGTATAAATTTTTTGGAGTCTTTATATCACATGCATCTTACAAGTTACAAATTTCAAATTTTCAACTATTGATAATTTGATAAAATGTGTTTCGACTTTGCTTTCTAACTCTTCAATAGTTTATTTTGTAGATTCTTGGTGGATAGATTGGGGTGCAACTACCCCAAATCTCCAAAGGTTTTCCCTCCACATTTTGTGCCAACCTTGTGCATCCAACTGTGAACACAATTGGAGCTTGTTTGAGGCCATCCACACAAAGAAGAGGAACAAATTAGCTCAAAAACGCCTCAATGACCTTGTCTTTGTGCAATACAAGAAGAGTAGAGGACAAATCAAAGGACCTCATTGATTTGGATGAGATTGATTCTTATAGCAATCGGACAAGGAGGGATGAGCAACCTCCATTGTTTACTGAAGATGAGATTCTTGATTTTGAGAGGAAGGCATTGGAGGATGTGGTGTGCTGAGAGACTCTCAAGACCAGGATGGTGATGGGGCTAGGAGGAATATTGCCATCACTAAATGGGAATGGGAGGGTTGAACCATAGCCTTCCATGCCAACAAGACATCAACACAAGCCGAAAAACTGCCTCATTAATAGGACTCAGTGGACCACATCTTAATACTGGATTTTACAAAAAAATTATGTTCCCTCAAAGAAATTGCTAATAATTTTCCAAGTTAGAGTTTTTTGCTTGATTTTTCAGTGGAGTCAAAATTTTTAGGGTCCTCAGGAGTTTTCGTTGGGAATCCCAGGTTGTTGAAACTAATAATTTTGGGATCAATTCAATTCAAATCCCAATGAAATGTACCGCCCTCATACTTAAGCAGCCTACAAGAAATAAAATAATAGGCTAAGGGTCTCCAAATGACATGCGCTTGGAAAAGGGACATGACAAGGGTGGTAGTCCTAACATTTTTTATGTATTTTTTGTTTGCAAATAATGTCGTCTATCATGTTGATGTTAGCAGCTTCGGGTTCAATTCTTCCAGCCCCAATTGAAGATATAAATTATTTATATGTGTAAATGGCAACATTATTTTTGGACGACTTCCTTGCATCATTCTTCCTTGGCCGACCTTCATTGTAATTCATTATTATTAATTGTATTTATTTCTTGGTGGCCGACCTAGTTTATTGAAAGGGTGCGACCTATCTAGCAATGTTTTTATATTTCCCCTCATTTGCAATCAAGAAAGTTCGATCTCCTTCTCCATTAAGTGCGAGCTCTTCAAGAAGAATAGTGCGAATTCACATAGGAGCAGATTGTGAGTTTATTCAAGTGTGAATTGAAGATAACACTACTAGTTTGTGTTACAGCCATTGCTGATGCTGATCTTTGGCCTTGTGTGTGGCCTCTTTGTAATGTAACTTGTTGCCATTACTCATATATATAAGAGATATAATTGTTGCTGGGTTTTTCTCCCTCAAGAGGAGGGTTTTCCTAGGGTATTTGTTGTGTTATTGTGTCTGATTTTGAATTAATTTTCTATGCATTACATCTGATCATAAAACTAACATGGTATCAAAGCGGATTTGAAGAAGACCTTGATCAGATTGTTATTACAGAGATACTTTTTACTCTCTTTCTCATCGTTGTTTACTTCTATCTCTTCGTCAAGATGGTGATCGGTCTTAAGCTTGAGGATAGACTTGAGGGAGCATCAAATTTCACATCTTGGAGATTCAAAATTATGCTCTCCTTGGAAGAAAGTGAATTGGCTGAGTTTGTGGAGAGCAAAGTGCCCAAGCCTGCTGATGAGGAAGAGAAGATTCAATGGAAGAAGAAAGATACTAAGGCAAAAAAGATGTTAGTTGATTCCGTGAAGGATCATATTATTCCCATCATCTCTAAGATGAAGACGGCAAGGGAGATCTTTAAGTCTTTGGAGATGTATGAGATCAACAACACAAGTCGTGCACTTGCATTGAAGCAAAAACTTCATCATGTGAAGATGGCGGAAGGAGAATCTGTCATCGCTTACTTCATGAAGATTTCTGAATTGAGAGATCAACTCTCTTCTATTGGTCATTTTGTTGATGTCAAGGATTTGACCATGCTTGCCCTTAATGGTCTTCCTTCATCTTGGTAGTCTTACATTCAAGGAATCAATGCAAGATTGAAACTTCCCAAGTTTGATCGTTTGAGGGCAGATTGTATTCAAGAAGAGTCTAGGTTGGCTGTGAGAGGTATTGGTCAAAGCTCTACAAATGAAGACATTCATGTTCTTTCCACTCAATCCTCGAAGAAGAAAGAGAAAGGTGGAAAGAAAGGATATTTCAAGAGGAATAGAGATAAAGAAGCTGATGGTGCTCCCCCATTCAAGAAGAAGTGGGACCTCTCCAAAGTCCAATGTTTTCGTTGTGACATGTTTGGTCACTATGCAAAGGATTGCCCCACCAGGCCTAATCAGCATGCTTCATTTGTGGATGTGGATGAGATCTCTCCTCAGAAGGATTCTAGGGAATTTCTATTCTAAGCCATGGGCCTGTGTTCAAGCCGTGAAGGTTGTGTGTTGATATGTACGCAAGAGCAGCATATCTTACTGCGTCCAGTATTTGCATCCATCAGAATATTTAAAGAGATAAGTATTCTTTGTTTGTTGAGTTATATCATTTAGTTGGATCTTGTAATTAGTAAAGAGAGATAGTGGTTTCTCTTGAATTGTGTTCACTAGCATAAGATTTTTTGAAGATTTCATTTATTGCATGCTAGTTGTGAATATTTCTGAGTGACTCTAAAATAAAAAGAGAATTGTAATTTCGATGGTATCATTCTCTAATGCATGAACTGTGATACAGCCTTGAACTCTTGGGAGAGTTGGTTCTACATGCTAACTGCATAATGCATTCAAGAAATCTGTAGTTGTGCAGATTGTCCTTTTGTTGTGCTGAGTTTGGCACTCTCGAGAGGAGTAAAAGATGGAAGAAAGAGTTATATCAAAATTAAATAAAGATAAGTTTCTTTATCCCTTCATTCTGATCTTTTGATATATTTCTCTTTAGGTTGATTTATTTATTCATGTTTTAACATTGTGCATAAATTCTTATGTATTCATGCTATAACCTGAGATAGCAAACTTTGTATGATTCTAGCCTTGATATTTCTTTGGATAGTTATAAACAGTTAGTAATCTCTCTCTAAAAAGCTTCCAAGACATATCTAGGAGCAAGAAGGTGATGAGAGATTG
>VDFB02018025.1:0-25418 GCA_007258455.2 Sequoia sempervirens
CTCACGGCTTCCACCCCTCATGTTCCTGCATCCTGTACCTACCATGCGCATTTTGAAACCTGCAATTAATGCATCGCATTTATGGAGATTGGACCTATAAATAGAGTCGTCCACCTGTCATTTTCAACCCGATTTTTTCAAATTTGAAGAGCAAAGGAAGTTGCGGTGCGCGCAAGAAGGTTAGAAGACTCAGGCTTTGGTCATCTTCTCCATTCGAGTGATAAAGGTATGCGTTCAACTCTTTCTCCAACATTTGTACTGGCTAGGGTTTCGAGGTTCCATGAATCATTAAACATCATGAGTCCTAAACCGGTGGATGTTGTGATTCAAACCCTGGCTCGCTAAAGACATTAAAACTAAGGGTTTTGAAACCCTCAAATGCTGCAAAGGTGTGGATTCTTTTTCAGGGAAACTCATCTCTGGGTTGTCGTTCTCAAACGGCGTAAACAACCATAGCCCCTGCTCTTTCCATTCCCGCATTTGCCCCATTAGGCCACATAAACCATTGAAGATTCAAAGAAAATCATCTTTTTAAGTTTAAACCCTTGTGGGCCCCCTCCGCTCGAGATTCTACATGCGGAAGACCGTTCAACTTAGGTCGTGTCTTAATGGCTAGGCCCCATCGTCCTCCTGACTGACAGGTTATGCCCATCCTTTCGCTAATGCCTTTTAAACCAGAACGCTCAAAAAAATCACTAAGTCGTAAAGCCTATGCAAGTCCATCCTTGCGGATTTCCATGTGTCGACCGTCGCGCTCCCATGGCTGTTATTAACGGCAAAGCCATGATCGCTTCCCACCTTGCAATCTCCGCACCATCTATTTCTGCTGGCACCGAATGACATCAAACAAAGTCAAAATCTTGAGAATTTTTAAGTCCAAGACCTTTCAAGAGTTTCCCTCGCGGGACACCATGAGCGGAGGGTTGTGAACTTGATGTTGTTGCTTAACGGCAAATCACATGCAGCTTTTCATTTGGCGGCTTCTGCCCTACCTACTCCTACAGGCGTCAAACCAAAATGCTAAAAATTACCAAGTCCAAAACCCTTACGGGTCTGTCAATGCAGAACTCCACGCGCGAAAGGCCATCCCCCCCAAGCTGTTGTTTCACAGCAAATCATACACGGTGCCCCGCATAGCATCCTCCGCCCTTGGACCTTCCACAAACACCTAAAACCGGCTCCTAATGATGTAAGCAAATGATCTCACTTTGACCTGCTCAAGCAAAAATGAAAACTCTAAGTCAAAATGCCTTTGTAGGTTTTACAATGAGGAACTCCGCTTGCGGACATCAGTAAACCTGAAGTCGTCCCTCTACTGCCAAATACATGACTGCATCCAAATGAGCGGCACTCACATTCCAAACTTCCGCAATTCATAAAACGATGAAATTTTCAAGGTCACCGGACATGATTTTCTCCACATGCCAAAAGGATTTAAACGAAATTGACCAAGTGAAACACCTTTGCGAGTTTCGCCCTGCGGAACACCACTTGCCTCAAGTTGTTGGTAATGGCAAAATTCCAACAGACTTCCGCATGTCGGCTTCTGCATCAACCTAAGAGGCCACTTCCACCAAAGAAAATCATTCCTAATGATCTAATTTGCATCCCCCACGTGATATAATGAGTTTACATCCAAAAATGGCTTGAGTTTTGTCAATACAAGAATTTCTTACCGAGACTCCTTCTGCGGGTTGTCATGATCCCTGAGTCGTTTCTAACAGCATTCTCACTAGCAGCTTCCACTAGGCTGAAACCAATAGCTCCTGACCCGCAAAACTACAAACCTCACGAACGAGCACAAAATGATGAAATTTGATGAATGTAATGATCTCTCTGAGGTATATGGATGTATTTAATGCTATTTTAGTATGATTTAACTCACATTTTGCTCTTCCAATTTCTTGAGGCATTTACTACGCGTTCTTTGTGCAAGATTTATGGAACTAGCTGGGAAAATGTAGAAACCCCTTGTTCTCACTAAACTCTAAATCTGTCTGTTTTTGCTTGTTTTGAGCATTTTTGGTTTTTTTGGTGTTTTTGCATGAATAATTGAAAAATGCGATTTTGAAAGAAATTGCTTTTAAAATGTAAAATAAATATTACAATGCCAAGAATGATGGAAACTATTGAATCTAACAATGCCAGACTATTTATTGATCTTCTGGAGTGATTACATTAAAGATCTGATAAATTACAAATGAAAAAAGCAACACTTTTAATGATGAAAACCTGGTATTGCAGCAGCCTGTGATCCTCATGAAATGGTATGGCTGTAATAGAAATCCACTTTCTCCCTCCGCCAAATGATCCAAAAAGAATCCAGATGAAAATATGCCCCTGTTGGTGAAGACAAAGTGCCCAAAGGTGAAGCGCTTTTCCCAATGTGAAAAGTACGGCCTGGTACAAGGAAGTACGGCCCAGCAGCAGACTGGTACGGCTCAGCAACAGCAGTACCAGATCTGTACGGATCTTGAGAAATATATATGGGACTTGGAAAATGGACGCCAATACTAAAGAACCCTTCCCGGATGATTTCCAAACTAAAAACCCTAAAGATGAATCAACTGTGAAGCTCTGTGACAACCTCTGGCTGAAGTTATCTCTCCGACAAGCAATAAATCAGCTGGTATTTCACAGCCTCTGAACTGCAACCAATGAAGATGGCTCGTTCTCCAATGCACGGTGAAAACTAGAACCCTTGGCTCTGTTCTCAGAAGGAATACTTGACAAAAATTCGATTTCTCAACATAATGCCTCTGTTTTCAATGAAAACCCTTATATCCTCAAGAGGGTCGACTTTTTCCTCAACAGGCATCATTTAAATAAAAGTTGAATTTTAACTTTTAATTTTTCAATAGTCTCGACGCACTTTTAATTATAAAATATAATTAAAAAGTGGCCCCCTTCAATGTTGGTCGAACCCTTCAAGAAATCACTTAATTTATAATATTAAATAATATTATAACTTTATAATATAAGCTCCAAATAATTAATATTTAATTTGACAATTAAAATATTAATATCTCCCTCAAAATACGTCCAATTCACGAACCGTCTGAAGCTGGTGAATAAGTGATTGATTTTGCACATGACCAAACCATACTGCTAAAAATAGCAGGGGTGCTCCGCTGAATGATCTTACTTATTAAAAATAGCAAGTCAGGCAAATGATGACCAAATGACCCCGAACGAAAGCCAACTGGTAAATTCTGACAATCTGAAGCCAAGCCAAGCTCCAACAAGACCCTCTATCCATCCTATCAGCCTACGAGGGTCGCATAATAGGCTAATCATAAGCTCTGAGAGATGTCAACTGGAAGGGGACATTACAGAAAACTGACAAGGGCAAGAAGACTGTTAAGCTACGAGGGGGAAAGAAGAAAAGGCCAAAATGAAGTAAGAAAAGGCCAAAATGAAGTACGAGTTCCATGGGGTTGAGTGCACCTCAAAGATTACCTCCAATTGGGGCAAAGTAACAAATATAGATTTGGGACATGTTAGCATAGACGAATTCAAACAGCGGGTCCTGGTCAACCCAAAACCCGAGGCTTTGAGAATAAAGAAGAGTGGAATTGCAAAGGCAGCAGGTTTTCCTCCCGCTCTGATCAGGCCAGAACTAATCTTTGCATGCAGAGAATGCTACCACACACAATCTAGAAGGATAGTTACTGTGGACAGGCGAGTGTTGGCTAATCTGACTCCTATGTCGATCGAAAGAACATTTGGCAACCCCTTGTTTGATAAATTGGAGGAAACAAAGAAAGAATATGCCTCAAATGTGTGGAAACAAGACCCCACCGGTTGCAAAAGAACCATCAATCAAACATGACTGCTCGAGAAGAGGGGCAATGGCAACAAAGTACCTAAAAAGCTATACCGAAGCGACTTCATGGAGGAAACCAATGACCTCGTAACACTCCTGAGCAAAGTGATGGGCCTCCCTCCTTCAACAATTTTCGAGGAGTGGATGTTTAACTTCGTGGAAGAAATCCTCTGAGGAGAAGCCAAGTTTCATTGGGCGAAGATAATCAGTGATAATCTGCATAAACAGTTAGTGCAATAAAGAAGACTCGGGAGTTCTATATGACCTCCTACATTGTGTATCTTCTAGCAGTCACCTTTCCATACAAGGGATTGGATTGTGTTGGGCAATTGGGAACTAAGAAAGGGCAAACACCAGTCTACAATTGTTACCCACAGCTTTAGAATAGAAATTATAAGAAAGATTACAGGTGGGTCAATGATGCCTTCATCATACACATTGTTCGGACTCTATCAAAGGACTATCATAGAAGGATGTCTCACAGTGCAAAGGCGTTGGTTAAAGGCTTCGGGTACTGGTTCATTCAGTTCCCCAAGTTTACCTACATAAGGGCAGAAGGATTTTCAGGGTTTCCATACTGTTTACCCAAGAATCCAAATGATAGAATAATCCTGTTAGAGTTAACTCGGCAGTTGCGGACTGCCAATTCCTTGTTACAAGACAAGCACCGTGTTGGGGTTCCATACCCCATTGCATTCGAACAAGGAATGTATTCATGCCCCATTGCCCCATGTGCAGAGTATTCAAAGAAGGAGCTTGCAAAATACAACTTTGAGTTGCATACAGAAAGAGGAGACCTGGATCCTCTAGGTAAATTGAAAAAGCAGTTTGGAAAGCAATATGCTCACAGGCCCCACCCTAAAGACTTTTGGGCGAATCGCTATGATCATCATGACATCAAGAGGAGATACTACATGAGAATGACTACAAAATTTGTAAAGTCCATTAGTTTGTTTCCAATACTTGACCAGGCAGTCGAAAAAAGATAATGTTCTTGATGAAAGATACAATGCTCTCGCCAATGTGCAAAGCCGGAGGTCAAGGATTTAGATACTGTCACTCGCCTAGTGGAACAAAGGACTAAGAAGTGGCTCCATGATCAAATAGCCCAATTGCAACAACAAGGCGTGGAGCTAACATATGGAGAATTAGAGGATGACCTTGAAAGCGAGACAGATAGTGGCAATGTTGCAGGTTCTTCAGGAGAGGCTCCCAAGTCTCCACCTGTTACAAGGCCAAAGAAAAGAAAAGAAGTGACGAAGCAGCAGCCAAAGCAAAAGGTGTATACCAAAAAGACAGCTAAGGGGCAAAGACCGCCAAAGAAGCCCAAGAGAACGTGAACCTTTGTTCCCGATATGCCCGCCATCCAAGAAGAAGGGTCCCCTCCATAGGAAGAAGAGCAACCACAATCTCCACCACCCACCACCTCTGCACTTCCAGCTGCCGCCACTGCACCATCTCCCTCCACTCCTCAATTGTTGCCCGTGTCATCTCCACCTACTGTGGACATCTCGGTCCATCTCACCTCTGCTTCCCCGACCGCTCTAATATTCGTGGTGGATTCCTCTTCTACTACTTCTCCACTATCATCTTCCTCGCTTCCACCTCCATTGCCAACTATCTCCACCTTGCCACCCTATGTGCCCACAACCTCTATGGCACCTCTTACCTTGCCAGAGACTTTTGTCTCCTATTTGCAAAGCATGCCACCTCAATTCTCTAAGGCTATTTTGAATCCCTGGGTTAAACCACTCATGGCCCAACTTGCTGCATCGCTACCTGTTCCCCCACCTCCTACCGAACCACCTAAAATGGAAGCCACAATGCAAATCTATGAAGATATGGAGAGGTTAAGCAAGGAACAACCAAAAGAAGCAGTGGATGTCACTGAGGAGCCTAAGGACTCGAACCGTGATGACTACTATGAGCACATCGAGGAGGGTTTGAGGATTGATCTTGATGAAATAGCCTCAGATGAAGAAGGGCAACAAACACCCAAAGACAGAGAAATGAGTGGATTTGATACCTACTATGATGTAGAACCTGAGGATGAGCAGCCTCAAGAGCATAATGATAAAGAAGCGAGTCTAGAGGAGCACCGTTCTGAGGGAGAAGGAAAGGACACAGAAATTCATACAGGAAAGGATAGTGAACTCCCAAAGACCAGCCAAGATGAGGGCTTGCAGTATGAAGAAGTGCCTCTAGATGGAGAGCAAGATAAAGAAAAGTGAAGTGAAGATGAAAAGAAAGACGAACCGGCCCAAGAAGAAGAAGATATTGACAAGAGATGCAAAATCAATGGAGCCTGCCAAAGAAAAAGGAATGACACAAGAAGAGGAGCAAGATTGTTGGCATTTCAATTAGCACCTCTGGAGTGCTTATTGGAAACGGACAGCTATTGCAAGTGTTTTAGTAACTGCTCCTTCGGATTATAGAGAGGACGATCCCTCTTTGCTGATGTTATGCGTAAAAAAGTATAGTAGACTAAGGTTCCTTATCTTTTTTACTCAGCGGCAAGACACAAGGGTGCACAAACACAATGCGTTGTAGGTAAGCTTTTCTCAGGTTTTTGCAGATCTTAACTACGACTAAACTAGGTTTTAATCTATCCTATCTCCCCAAGATAAACAGAGCATGAGGGCATATGAGCGGGAATGGATGGTTGGATTACTTGGTCCAACCATCTCACCAGAATGGGTCCAAGGCTCCAAACTCTCAGATCTACGCTGGAATACGGCTTTATGCAAGCAAACACTCTTTACAGTAAGATGGATCTCAGACTTGCCAAGGAGGAGGAACCCCTGTCCGAGGTATAGGCTAGGAAACAACTTACTAGAAAAAACAAGGTACGATGCCTTGGCTAACAGGATTCCCGAGGAGGTGACGACACCTATCCAAAGTGTAGGCTGAAAGACAATTCATTAAACAACATCAAACGATAACTGTCAACAACAAAATATCCAAGGAGGAGGAATCCCTATCCAAGGAGGAGATTTAAACAAGTTATAATAACAAAACGTTGAAAGAACTCAAATATTTGGATCAAAATGCATGCGCTTTCTAATTTTCTTCAAATTTCCTCAACGAGTTACAAAGAATTGGGACATGCAAAGGCACGAAATCATGCACAATTGCTCATCAAACCAATCAACTCTCATCCAAGAGTGAACAAATAAGCACTTTCAAACTTGTTGGCAACAATGGCGCAGCAATTTTGCATAGTAAATAAAAGTTAATAAATAATGAGCCCAAGGCTCTTATTTATAGAAACTCAAAGGAGTAGGCAACCCTAAAATCCCCTTGAGTTAACAATCAGTTCTTGCCAATCAGCAAGATCTATTCCTATGTTTAAAAGTAGGTGAGCAAACAATTAATTGGAAATCTACTTCAGTTAACTGAAACTAAACAAAGAGTCAACTAGAAATCTACTTCAATTGACTAAAACTAAACTAAAGGTGAACTTAACTATAAAATGTGCCTCCAAAATAGACATCCATATTTAGTGGAGATCTGAGATCCATAATTCGTGGAAGTCAAAATAGACATCTATAATTAATGGGATCTGAGATACATGATCAACGGGATCTGGAGTTAACTTGGAAAGGGGCATCAAGTTAACTTCAGTCACCATTAATGCTATTCTGGAGGGTAGGACGTCCTTTGTGGGTGCTTTACACCTCACCACCTCTAGTCAACAGTTCTTCTAACCAGGCGTTGACTTTTTCTGTCTCTTGCAAACTGCTTTTGATATTTGATATTCTTTGCAGTTGTGTCATCCAGCTTTGTCAACATGGAATGTGGAAGGTAGTGTGGTAACCGGTGGTGGCTCTATGTTTGGAATGACTACCTTCCGCATTTGGATATCCATTGAACACTGATGTCATTAACGCCTTCCAAGGCGTCCAATTTGACTATGGGCTTTACTTGATGCATGTCTGTGTCGAGTGTTTTCAGAAATTCGGAAAGTAGGACAATTTTGGTCTTGATTTCAACTTGAGAGTACTATATTCTAAAAAACTCGATTGTTGATTGTAAACATAGATATGTTCAAACAACTTCTGAAAAACCCCTAAAAATAGCTACCCGCCGAGAAGTATTTTTTAAGGAAAAAATCTGAGATATGGGTTTTGTTCGTGCTTCAATGTTGAACAAACCCAGTACATTAGATTTTTTATTCTATGACTTTTTCGGAAAAAACCCTAAAATTAGGGGCAGCAAGTTTGTTGTTTCTGGAAAATTTAAAGAGATGGGTTTTGCTGGAAAATTGTGTTGATCATACCCAGTTGGCCAAATATGTGATAGCCTGTTGTTTTCTGTTACATGCAAGAAGTTTAAGACAAAAGAGAGGAAGAAGACAAGAAGAATATTGGAAATTATTTGTTGCCTTCTTATAAAAATCTGCCTCTAGATGCAACCTCTAAGAAAATATCCTTCTATGCTGCTGATCTTCAAAAAATGATGAACAGTCAAAACCCTATGTTAGATCTTGAAAAGATGCCTTGGAGAGCAAATGACTGTTCTTGAGCTCCAACCTTCAAAAGTGGTCTGAGTTTGATCTATGTTGTCAGGTGTTTGATTTGTCTAATGTCTTCGCTGACAGTGTCGTTACTGAGATTGATCAACACGGAGAACGTCATGCTGGAGGTCACCAAGCTTGCAAACAGCATCTAACTTCCCAAAAAGATGGGCGCCTTTCTTCAGCAGGGGCTCTTTTGACCAACACTTAGCCAATTTCTTGACATTATTCTTTCAACTTTCACCGTTAGGTGTCTTCTGCTTGATCTCTACCTTTGATTGTTTGACAGGTCCTACAGACACATAGCTAGATTGATCGTGTAGCTAAGAGAGAGTTGAGCAGATGCCATGTAGACAACAGTGGTTGGAAACTTCATCAGGTGCCTCGGATTCAAGGGTGTCCCTGGCCAGCAAGGGCGCTTTTGCCTTGTTATGCACTAATTTATCATTGATTTTGTATGCTCTGATGATCAACCGTTGTTGTCATTTGATATGTCTTGTAGGCTAGCTGACAGGTTCGTTGCGAGGTTGAGCTGACATCGGAGAGATCACCCGAAGACAAGTTTGCTCAAAAACTGACATCTAGATAGTCTTATGCTTGGGCGCCCCTAGTCAGCAAGGGCTCTTTTTTAATGTTTTAACTGCCATTTTTGATGACTTGCATTACAACATCTTCCGACTTCGCTTACGTTTGCCAGTGATTGATGAATCAGGTGACCATGCTTGACGATGCGTCGGGAAGCCACCAGGAACATGAAGAAGATGACTGCATTCGTGAAGGTTGATTTGGACCCTCTAGATTCAAGGGCGCCCCTGCTGGGCCACAATTCCATCATTTCCTTTGAAAAACTTCATCTCTTCGCGATTGGCGTTCGCCGTGCATTGTGATTGTTTCCAGCATTGTCATTGATGATGCGTACACGTGTATCTTGGCAATCACCTTCACTGTGCTGCGTGTATAGGTGTTGGAAAAATGACTAAGGCATTTGACTGCACAGCCTCCTCTTGGTAGCAAGGCGTGCATTCTCCAGACTTAGTTAATTTTCAGCATTTTTACTTTTGAAAATCCCCTCTATGAACAAGCATTTTTTTGGAGTATTTCCGCCATGGATTCGTCGTTAAGCTTTTGAAGCTTAGCTTTTAGCACCTGATACTAGCCAATCTGCCATTAATGGATGTGGAGGTCCTGTTGTGATGTTTTTCACACATCGCCCCATTGCAAATGGGGACCCCCTAATTTTGGCTTTGCTTTTGGTTTGGTGTTGGTTTGTTTTTGCTGTTGTCTCTCTCTCGTTCTGTCTGTCTTTTCGGGGACGTTCTCGTCTGTGAGCTTTAACATGAAATTTGGCCAAGTCTAAAATTAGGGTTTCATCTTTTCTGGTCAATTCAAGGTCAGATAAAGTGAGAAAATTGAAAATTGAACTTAACAATGTTGTCAGCAGGCATCCAGCGGGCTTCCAACCAATTTTCATCAAATTCTGAGGTACTTACTATTTTTAGTAAGTGTGAAATTCAGGGCAATTTGTCAGCATTTTTGAGATTCCGATCATCACACGGCATTCAGAGTATATCAGACTGCTTGCATGCCGAATTTGAGCAAAAACGGACAACTTACTATTTTTAGCAGTCCGGCTTCCAGGGCAGATTTCAAGGTCCAGATGCAGAGATTTTCTTTGCATGTCTGGATATTCCTTCTGGGTTTTTCGAGACCTTCGCGACGATATAACATGCAAGTCGAAATGACCACTTTCAGAATTCAGCCTCCCGAGGCTATTTTTTAGAGGTTTGCATGTGAGCTTTTCTTTGCATAGCCGAATTCACGATGGGTTTTTAGAGCTTCGATGGTGTGACATGCAAATGAAGATTCTCACTTTCGATAGGAACTTGCTATTTTTAGCGGTGTGTCGGCGGTAGCTTCTCAATGATTGAATCACGAGCGATGCGATCTTAGCGAAACAAAGACAAGCGGAGAACTTTATATGCATGCATGCAAGTTAGGGTTCGGCTCGGGGCCTAAAATAGGCATCAAAAGTCAAAATCTTCGAGAAAACCGATGTAAACCATCGCGTCGGCATCCTTCAGCTTCTCTAGCTGGTGAAATTCGGGTCAAGCGGAGCACTTACTATTTATAGTAAAGAGTTAAACTTGAGCTAAAATAGTAAATTAGTTGGTTGTGATGTCAGCAGACCCAGTCCGTGGTGAGGCTTTCATTAAATTTCAACTCGATCGGAGCTTGGGAGCTATCAGAAACAAGAGCTTACTATTTATAGTAAGCCACCTTCAAAAACAGGCTATAAATAGCAGGGTGACTAAAAGTGGCAGTGTTGACAGATTGATAAAGTTGTAAGGATGCTACGTTCAAAATTTCAAGTTGATCCGAGCTCCAGAAGTGCAAAATTCAGAGGACTTACTATAAATAGCAGGGCATGAGAAGCTGGCGAAGACGAGAAAAATAGCTAAGTCTGGAACTTCATCCTTCACTTCCTTGAAAATGCGCCCATCTCAGCTGGAGGTCATGAAATTTCTCTAAGTGTTGAACTTCGTCCAGTACACAGGCTAAAATGCGCCAAAGCTAGAAGAGGTCAAAGGAAGTCAACATCATTTGTCCTTCTGCCTAGCTAAAATGCGCCCAGTTGATGAGGAAGCACAAAAAAATTCTAAGTATGAAGTTTATCCTGCTCAGGGGGCAAAATGCGCCCAAAGCACAAGTGGTCAAAGAAAGTCAATAATTTCTATCCTGAAGGCATAGTAAAATGCGCCCAAGTTTAGAGAGTTGATGGCAAAATTTTCTAAGTCTGGAGTTCATCCTCCACCACCCCCTAAATGCGCCATCCTTCATGCAAGTTCAAATGCGCCCAGCAAGCAAGAAGGTCAAAAGGTCAACAAAGTTTATCCTCCTCACATGCTGAAATGCGCCCACCTCATAAGAAAGTCAAGGAAAATTGCTAGGTATGAAATCTATCCTCCTCAAAGGGCAAAATGCGCCCAAGTTTCAAGAGGGTCAAAGCAAAGTCAACGAGCTCATCCTCCTCAAGGGGTGAAATGCGCCCAAATGCATGCATGTCAAGACAAAAGAGGAAGTTGAAAAGTCACTCAAAGGCGTTGTTATCCACCACCTACACCTAAATGCGCCCAAGAAAGGAGGGAGTCAACAAGTCAAACAAGATCGTCCTTCACATACATGGAAATGCGCCCAAGGAAGAAGTGGGTCAACAAGTCAAAGTTTTTATCCTTCTCACCCTCCTAAATGCGCCCAAACAAGCTCAAGTGAAGACAAAAAGGTGAAGTTGAAAGGTCATCCCTCTTGCATGCCTAAATGCGCCCAAGTTAGGATGGTAAAAGGTGAGCGGAGGTGGTAAATAAGGTGAAAAATATTGCCAAGGCGTGGTCAATGCTTGGTAAATACTAGGCGTTATCCTCCTTCATCCACAAAATGCGCCTAAAGTTGAAAGGTGTTGGAGAATTTCCTAAGGCGTGATGAAGTGATATGCCAAGGGTGGTGGAAATAAAATGTTAAATGCTAGGCGCCTAAAGTTGAAAAGTGTTGAGAATTTTCCAAGGGCGTTGGAACTTCAAGTGAAAGTATTTTCTAAGTGTGAAATAAAATACTAGTGTGGAGCGGGAAATAAAAATGTGCTAGGCGCCTTCAAAAAAATTTCTAAGTGAGGTTGATATTTTCACAGGCAAAGTTGATCGAGTTGGATATAAAATTTTCTAAGGCAAGATTTTCGAAGTGATTCAAAAATTTTCTAAGGCACAAAATATTTTTCTCCCTTAGAAAAATGCCTAAGTCTGGTGAGATGGTGAATTTTCCCGAGGTCAGAGTGAATTTTGCCAGTGATGAAGTCAAAAGATGTTGGCAGTGCAGGAATAAAATTTTCCAAGTCAGAGCAACAAGAAATTCTCAGAGGGGATCGAAGAATGAGAATAAATTTCACAGGAGAATATTTTCTAAGGTTCAAAATTTAAAAAAATCAAATGAACCCGTTCGTTGTGCACCCATGGGTTCGATGCGTTCTGGAGAAAATTTTCTTCTGGGTATCGAAGATTATCGATGAAGAGTTGATTCTAAGGTCTTCCACAGCTTGTCGAGGATTCTGGGATAAAGATTTTAAGTGGGCACCAGGTTGATGAGTTTTCCTAAGGGAAATTTGAAAATTTTCTAAGGCAAAATGAAGAAAATGTGTTTTCAAGGTAAGATCCTCCAGACGATGAATTTGAAAGGAACTGCCTAGGTGAATTTGCTTAAATCCTTCATGAAGACAGTTTACTCAAGCCAGAAATGAATAAAATCGAGGTTATCAGAGCTCCAGCAGGTGGAATGAAAATTTGTCTAAGGCATGAACTTGAACACAAAGTTGGCAATGAACACTTGGAGATCAAGGCATGAAAATCAGGTGAGTAAGTTGAATTTATATTATGAAATGATCTAATACCCCTCTCCTTGCTTGTTTTGCAGGAGAAACGTCGAGGCCAAGCGTTGATGATTTAAGTGATCCACAATGATATTACAACTTTCAGAGGAAGATGAAGATACGAGTTTCAATCTCGAAGGAGAAAAAGTTGCAAGAAAATGGCTAAGTGTTGGGACTTAGTATAACTCAAAGTGACGAAGATGAAGACCCTCAAGTGGAAGAAATCAAAGGACAACGCCAAGAAAGAAGAATCGAGAACAGTGTGAACACGTCTACAAATGGAATCTTCTAGAAGGATGATGGTGGACATTATGGCGCATTTATTACCCCACTCTCCTCTGTGGCGGTTTTTAGGGCAATATTATTTAGGGCTGAGGTGGCACGATTCGGTCCACTCTATTGATTGTAACCCTAGCCGTCTTTTGGGACTTGGCTAGCTATATAAAGGGGGAGTCCCCCTCATTTGTAATTCATTAGAAAGTAGACAGTAGAGAGGATCAGGGTAGAATTAGAGTAGAGGGACAACTTAGAAGTAGCTTAGTATTGTAGAGCATTTTGCATAATTTGGAGAAGAAAGAAAGTTTTCCCTTTGAAAACTTTTGAAGAGATTGTTGTGTAACACATTTTATGATAATAGATCTTTTCATTGATGATGGAATTCGTCTTGTCATGAAATGCTAGCAAGGTTTCTTCTTCCTTTCGTATCCAAGTAGCTTAGTTCATGCAAATAGCTTACTTTGGTGTGTGGTGTTTTACTAAGATAGCTTCGCTTTATTCCATACCACTAGCGGCTTGTTGATGATAAGTTCGCCTTGTGTGGTCAACTGGACATTATCTTGTGCTTAACTTCGGTTGTGGTTTACATACTTATATGCGTTGTTCTGATGGTGTACGTATGTTAAACTATAACTTGAATACCTTTTGCTATCCCCTTTGAAGATTGCACCGATTTTGCTGAGGCTGTCCGACGGAGGCTAGGTGAAATCCGGTTGAAGTCTATTGAAGTGAAGCTCCACATATCCTGCATTTAGAATAGAACATAAACTTCTTAGGCCCTACACCCTTTTCAATTCAGTACTTTCTGGTTAGAATAGGAAACCCGCACTTCATAGATAAATCTTTCGAGCATTTGAATCCCTTTCTCCACTGCCGAACAATTCTGTAAGTCCCCTTGAAATACCAGCAAATCACATCGAGCCAAACTGAGCCTATTCGCATTAAAGGAACCTTGGAGTTGAACGCATGAACTTTCTTGCAATCTTAGCATGCGGAATACTTTGATCAAGAGAGAATAGGGAAGCCGTTGGCAACTTTATTCTGCGTTGGTGCGGTCACGAAAAACACATCAACAGGTCCTAACTTTCTTCTTGAAGAATGAAAATAGACCCACCAGAGTAAAACTAATTTTTTGATGATTTTGACTTGACTAATGTGATCGTGAAGTCAATTTATCCTATCAAAATAATTTTCAATCAATTCTGGAAAGGTCCTATTTTCAAGGGTTTCCCTAAAAATAGAGGCACGAAACCCTAATTTTCAAATTTTCAGAATTTTGCACACATGTTCCTTGACACAAACCCACAAAAACCTTATGTTCTATTTGACCTAAAACATACTTTTGACAACATTTTTACATGAACTAGATCATTTTAACAAAAATGTCTCTTTGAAGCAAAAATTTATTTAGGATACAACAAAGATAAAGGAGAAAAGAATGTCCAAGACGCTTCCAACCAAGAAGAGGAGGAGCTTTCAAAAGATCAAGAGGGAAACAATGAATTCAACACTACATCCTCCGACCAACAAACAAAATTCCCCTCATGGTTGGAGCAGCAGTTGAAAAGAAAAGCTTCTGTGCTCTTTGATCCTAAGGCTCATTTGGAAGCTATATTGGCTCGAGCCCAAGTGAAGACGCGAGAAAAGAAAAAGCCAAAAGTGAGATCACACATCACAACAAACACATTGGGCTCGCGAATATTGCAGGTGGCAACCCCGGCAACGGAAAAGGATGCAAATACCCTTCAAGCAAGGGGCTATCAAGTAACTACCATCAATTTAGGCCCTGCATCCAAAGCTCAAAAAATTGATGACTTCCGAGGGTCTGTTACCACAATTCTAGAACAAATGGATAAAGACCAGTCTACAAAGGAGGAGTTGAAAGGACAAGTGGCAAAATTGACTACCTCCATATAGCAATGGGACAACATCCAAAGAGGAAGCTCCAATGGAATCACCAGCACCTGCCCTGCTATCAAAGGAGGAAGTCAATAAAATGAAAAGCATGAAGAATTGGACCAAGTCCACATCGAAATGGTTCAAAAGGGTCATGGACATGGGCAACAAGGGCATCCATTATGCAGTCAAAATGCATAATCATTATTTGATCTTGCAAAAAGAAATTGAGGAGGTGGGGACATGTAAAGATTTCCCTGATCTTTACAAAATCACATACCCCAAATTACAAAGCATTCTTAAGCTATCCACAGAGGTTTGGGAGAAAGAGTTGGCCTTGTCAAAGGAAGATCACGGTCTGCCCAACAACTAGTTATTTAATATTGAATTCAGAAAAGTGATTCTAGAGAGGTCCTTGATCAAACTAGGCGTTATTCATGCTAGTGTTGTCACCCACTTGGCTAAGGCTGGTGACCTCTTAGAATTGGTAACAGGTTACAAGATGCCAGCACAGGAGTTGGATCGAGAGGCAGTGAAGCGTGAATTCCATAAGAGAATAGAGCAGAGAGCTGGCGACACTTTGTCGGCTGATTTTATGGATTTTGCTACACAAGCTTTCTCGAAGTCAGAGTAGATGGTTAAAGCGGGAGATACATGTGTGCAGCATCACAAGGAAATGGTGGATGATTTCAAGAGGATTGCCTTCCGCATCACCAAATCTAACTTCACTGAATGGGACAAACTCTAGGCTGTTATAGGGAAATTTGTTTATTATGCTTCATTGCAAAAGGAAGTTGGAAATCCCATAATAGAAGATGAATATTGTTGATGTTATAGTAGCAGCGGGAGATTTCTTTCTCCTTTGAATTCATATATAAAACAATAATTAAATGCAAGGACAGACCTCCTATTTAAATAGTTAATTTATTTCTTCATGGCCGACTTATTGAAAAAGTCGCACCATTTGTGTAAGGACGTCTCTTTTATAGAAGAAGCCGACTCTTCATGAAAAGGCATCTTCGTGTCTATATATTCAAGGGCGATTCACTTCATTTGGCATCCAATTAATTTCAAGACAAGTTTGCACAATTAAGGGAGTTTGACTTCATACAGCAGATCAATTCTTGCATCAAGGAGATTGATATTCTTTATTGCTTGTGTATTTGCATCTAGAGAGGTGCTATAATCTTTGCATCAGTTCGGCCTAGTGTGTGGCCTAAGATTGTAAAGCAGATTTTCTACTCTTTTATTCAATATATAAGTGATATATTGTTGTTAGGTTTTTCTCCCTCAAGAAGGAGGGTTTTCCCAGGGTATATGTTGTGTTCTATTGTTTAGATTTGTTTTGTTTCTACTTATTTCATTTCTGATCCTAAAACTAACATGGTATCAAAGCGGGTCTAACAAAAGATCTAATCAGATTTGTTAAGCAATTAAGTCAACTTTTCATCTAGGGAAGATCTTGAAGGCAAAAGGTTGCAAATTATTTCAAACCTAAGGGCAGATCTTTGAAGTTGAATTTGTGCAGAAAAAGAAGATGGTGATCGGTGTCAAGGTAGAAGATAGACTTGATGGAGCCACGAATTTCAACTCTTGGAAACCTAGGGTACTCATTGCATTAGAGGAGAATGATCTTAATTTTGTGGAAAGTGATATGCCCGAGCCTTCCAGTGATACTAAGAAAATCCAATGGAAGAAAAATGGCACGAAGGCTAGAAAGATCATGATAGACTCTGTGATGGATCACCTAGTACCGATCATCTCCAAGTTGAAGACAACTAAAGAAATGTTTGATACTCTAAAAGGATTATATGAGATCAACAACACCAGCAGAGCCCTTGCTTTGAGACAACAACTTCACCATGTAAAAATGGCTAAAGATGATTCAGTCATCTCATTCTTTATGAAGATTGCTGATTTGAGAGATCAGTTGAGCACTATTGGGGATATAATTGCATATAGAGATCTTGTTATGTTGGCACTAAATGGTCTTCCTCAATCTTGGGAACCCTATATTCAAAGCATCAATGGGAGATCTAAGTTGCCCAAGTTTGATCATCTTCGAGCTGATTGTATTCAAGAAGAGTCCAGGTTGGCAGCAAGAGGAATTGGGCGAAACTATCATGATGTAGAAAATCAAGTTCTTGCTACACATACTTCTAGAGATAGAGGCAAAGAAAGAAAGAGGAATAGTGACAAAGAATCAGATTCTGCCCCAAAACCAAAGAAGAAGAAGGATCTCTCTCACATTCAATGTTTCAAGTGTGACAAGTATGGTCACTTTGCTTGAGATTGCAAATTAAGGTCTACACAACTTGTTTCTACTGCGGAAATTGACATAGGGACGTCTCTGAAGGAGCCGAGTTCTAAAGTCAATTCAAAAGGTTTCTTATTCTAAAGTCGATCAGTTTCTTCGAAGTGGAGGAAATAACATTCAGAGGGAGTCTGACAAACCATCAGAGGCAACCTTGGACGAGGAGGTCAGGAGGTTGACGCAAGAACTTGGAGCTTCAAAAGGAGTCACATCATCATGAAGATTTGTTGTAATGTATATTTCTCTGTCATGGAGAAGTATGAGGTGAAAGCCCTTGTTAGTGTATATTTCTTTGAGATGGAGAAATATGAGGTGAACACCCTTGTAATGTATATTTCTCTAAGACGGAGAAATATGAGGTGAAAGCCCTTGTAGTGTATATTTCTCTGAGACGGAGAAATATGAGGTGAAAGCCCTTGTAGTGTATATTTCTCTGAGACGAAGAAATATGAGGTGCAAGCCCTTGTTCATCTCGGAGATGAGATATCATGTTGAGAGACTCCATGATGACATCACATTGAGAGACTCCGTGATGAATCCTTTGTACTTGTGTTTTTCTACACATGGGAGTAGCCATGGTGGACATCATGTTGAGAGACTCCATGACGACATCACGTTGAGAGACTCGTTGATGGGCACTTGTACGTGTGTTTCCTTCCACACATGGGAGTAGCCATGGTGGACGTCATGTTGAGAGACTCCATGACGACATCACATTGAGAGACTCCGTGATGAACCTTTGTGCTTTCTACAAATGGTTGTAGCCATTGTGGGCGTCATGTTGAGAGACTCCATGACGAGGATATCTGGAAAGATATCTCCCTAGCTAAGAGGGAGTGTTGATGTTATAATAGTGGCGGAAGATTTCTTTCTCCTTTGAATTCATATATAAAACAATAATTAAATGCAAGGATGGACCTCCTATTTAAATAATTAATTTATTTCTTCATGGCCGACTTATTGAAAAAGTCGCACCATTTGTGTAAGGGCGTCTCTTTTATGGAAGAAGTCGACTCTTCATGAAAAGGCATCTTGGTGTCTATATATTCAAGGGTGATTCACTTCATTTGGCATCCAATTAATTTCAAGACAAGTTCGCACAATTAAGGGAGGAGTTTGACTTCATTCATCAAATCGATTCTTGCATCAAGGAGATCGATATTCTTTATTGCTTGTGTATTTGCATCTAGAGAGGTGCTATAATCTTTGCATCAATTCGGCCTAGTGTGTGGCCTAAGATTGTAAAGCCAATTTGCTACTCTTTTATTCAATATATAAGTGATATATTGTTGTTGGGTTTTTCTCCCTCAAGGAGGGTTTTCCTAGGGTATATGTTGTGTTCTATTGTTTAGATTTGTTTTGTTTCTGCTTATTTCATTTCTAATCCTAAAACTAACAAATACTTGTTAAAGTAGCTAAAAGACAAAATTAGCTACAAGATGAAATAGGCTAAAGTACAAAATAGGGAAGAAGACAAAGTACCCTATTTTATATTGTAAATTTTGTACTCAAATTGGGTGATGTGAAAACTGTAAGATAAAATGAATCTGGACCAGTCATTGTAAATTAATCTTGACCATTCATTCTACTTTTTGAAAACTATAAATAGAGGCATCCTCTCATTTTCAAAGAGAGAGATGAGTTGTTGTAAAAGGCATTCTGCAGCAATATATGAGAAAAGCATTTGAAGTTGATGGCTTCTTAGTGTATTGCTCATTATGTGTGCATGATTCAGCCTCCATATGTTTATTTCAGCTTGTTCATTTACTGTTTAAGTTCATTTCCAGCTTGCTAGCTCATGAATAGCTTACTAAAAATAGTACTCTGTACTGCGTTGTTATTCCCTTTGTGGATTGTGGGCTGCAAGGGGTCTTCAACGTCTTCCTTTGATAATGATAATGATGCATTCCCTGTGGCGTTGATTGCTGTTGGAGGGCTTTTTTCAGGTCTGGACCGAGTTTGTTTATGACTGAAGTTTCTTTGTCAAAGTATGAAAATGAATGTGGAAAGACTGTAAATTTTCTGTTATTATTTCTGAGTATTTTAAATCTGAAAGTGACTATTTCAAGCAAGTTTTTCAGTATTATTCCCTGCATTTTGTTATCTTTTCCTTTGGCATGTTAAAACTATGAATGGCTCATGAAATACCTTGCAAGAACTCTCTAAAAGAACATTACAAACAGCAAACAGAAAACTCTTTCAAAACCCAGAAAAAAAAATCAGGGTCTTATATTACACCACACAATTTGATCTTTAAACTGGCAGAGATATTGCCTAACAACTTGTCAACAATGGTTTTTCTTGCTTTAGCCCTCCAAAAACACCTCAAATTGACTATTAATGTAACTTATTAACTAAACAACAATCCTAAGTCATTTGGAGTAGCATCTAAACATAGAAAAACATGTAAACAAACTGAACAATAGGACAAGTGCAAAACAATGACTGAAACAACACAATTTACCCTAGAGAACCCCTTAAAGGGGAAAATTCCAGCAAAAGTGGGCAATTTGTTCTTGAATGCACTATAATCCAATCATATGAACATTGTAAATTGACACGATGCCAACACAAGCCCTTTAACATAAAGAATTGAGCTTGAAAACCTACAATGGAGTCTACAACCTCAAAAACCTTGTTCCATAGTAAATTTCCCTACATAATGAACATAATATGAGGATTACCATGTGAGTTAACTCTTTCACACTGTGTGGATGAGTAATACCATAAGTTGGCAGACTCGTCAAGTTTTCAGCGAGTCTTGAAAATCTCGCGAGTTTTTTGGACCGGAGAGTTTTTCCCAGTTTAACTCGTTGGGTGAATTGGATGAGTTTTCGCCAAAAACTCAGCAAGTCCATACAAAAAACTCGTCGCAGCTGGAAATATCAGGCCCCCACATCCAAAAAGTTCATTTTTTTGGCGAGTTTTTCTCTAGTCTAAGTTTTCCAACTATGAGTAATACAATGTCTCTCCACATCTCTAGTCATGCCAAGGGGTGTTTCCAATGTTTGAGGGTTGAAGAGAACCATACAAGACCCTTCAACTTTCTACCTTGTCCATTCTGATTGAAACCGCTACTTGTCTACAATGGGAAAACACGAAACTAGCACTTGCTATTAGAACCATGATTGAAGAAAACTAAGAAAACCAGCAGTCACAAAATTGCTGCTAATGCTTTCTAAACCACCCCTTGTGAAAATTGACAAATTCGACAACTCTCAAAATTTGCCTATTTTTCTAAGTACACACCTACCCTCTAACACCCCTAAGATGTTGTGAATCACCCCAAGGCATCATCTAACTTGTGTACAAACATTTTGGCTTCTAAAAGTGACAATCACCGATCTCCCCATGAAAGTAAGTCCT
Source organism: Sequoia sempervirens (assembly GCA_007258455.2). Taxonomy (NCBI): domain Eukaryota; kingdom Viridiplantae; phylum Streptophyta; class Pinopsida; order Cupressales; family Cupressaceae; genus Sequoia; species Sequoia sempervirens. The sequence goes on from VDFB02018025.1 coordinate 20,609, forward strand.
ACAATGAATTTTGACTAGATTGGACATGCTATATCAATTGATCATAAAATGATGATTTGTTTTACAAATCACAATTGACAACTAACTTCAACAACTTGCAAAGCATTTATGGTTTGCTAACACCTTTAAAGCAAATTTTTGTAAGCCAACAATGGATGGATTCTACTTATTCAAAGAAGATGGATGGAGGGTAACAAAAACAATTTTTGATGATGTCTTTAAGAGAGTGCTAATGAGATCATCAAGGTAACTTCAAACTTTTCTTTAAATTTTAGATTGGATCCTTTCGATTCACTTTTTTCTAAATTCTAATTACAAGATATCATTCAATTTTATTTAAGTTTTATTTAATTGCAACTTTATTTTGTTTGTAGGCTTCAGAGTCTTTAGTCAAGGTTTTGCACTTGGTAGATGGGGAAGCAAAACCTAATGGTGTACGTGTATGAGGCCATCCAAAAGTACTAATGGGGAGATAAAATAAAGTTTAAACCTATTTTGAACAATTTTTTATCAAAAATGGAACAATCAACTCCACCAACTCATTCATACAATGGCATACTACCTCCAACCCAAATTTTTGTACACAAGAACATCAAGACTGCTAATGGGGAGGTTATGGAAGGCCATCCCACATGCATTGAGAGGATGAGGAGAGGCTCTTCTCTTCACTACTAGCCATCCAAGCGAAAAACATCCAAGCACTAGGAAAAGAAAAATATCAGCCTTCACTTCACTTTGAATCTTTAAAGTGTCCAATTACTAATTATTTACAAACATTTGAATGTCCTCGCTGCAGCTGCTTGGTGGGAAGATTGGGGTAGCAAAACCCAAAATCTTCACAAGCTAACCCTCTAAATCTTGTCCCAACCTTGTAGCATTTCTAGATTTTAGCACAATTGGAGCTTGTTTGATGTCATTCACACAAAGAAGCGCAACAAATTGATATACGATGACCTTATCCTTGTACAATACAACCGTCACCTTCTCTCACTTCTCCCAAAAAAGGTAGAGGCTCAAACAGTCACAAAGCAATAGACTTGGATGATATTGATCCCACAGCAGCTAGGTTGTCTAAGATGAGAACACCATACTTACAAAAAATGAGATTGCTGAATTCAAGTGACAAGAAGTGTAGGATGCAGCAAAAGCAGAAGCAGGACACATTGGCTTGGAATCTTGGATGATAGCATGGATGAGGATGATGTTAATATTGGATTCATTACCTTCTAATTCAAGGGTGGAGCTGCAATCGACTGCAAGGAGTAGGACTTTAACCATCACTATGGTGTATAATTACAAATTAGTAATTACAAATTATTGTAATTTTTCATAGCGATTTTTTACCATCATTAGATTCATATCACATTATCAGCTATTGTATTCACATGTTGATGGGATATTGTATTTCTTTTTAACTCAAATCTAATGGTAAACACTTCACCGATATTCTATAGACTCATTTCATATGTTTTGTAACTATATTTTGCATGAACTTTACGTTTCTTTAATGATTTTTTTTTTATTTGCCAAGTTGCCAAGTCTAAATCAAAATTAGGTCAACCAAGTTTTGCAACATCACAAATTTTAAAACTATGCTCTTAATTAATAGTTATATGAAATGTAATGAGGACTTTCACAAGGATAAAGTGCCACTAGTCACCATAGTTCAACTATACAGTCAAAAAAGAAAGCTAGGTTGATTGGGATAGAGAACAAAACTTGTTAATACTTAAGAATAAGATATTTCATTATTTGTCCACTGTTGACCCAATGATGAAGTCATAAACATAATGATATCATAATAAGACCCACAATCATGATAACAATCTCATCAAACCCTATTGGTTATTTTACCACTTTTTGTCATGTCTCTGGTCTCAAGCTATCTTTTACTAATTTAAATATGCAATTGATCTTGTCACGGAAAAAAGGCTTTCTCAAGGCGATAATAATCTTGAACGTGTATGCATTTATATGCCAGAACCTTAAAGTTTTCAAGCATGTCCCTCAAAGTCACATAGTCTTTTTACATACAACATTTCATGCATATAAACCATAAGTGCAAACAGAAAAGCTAAACAGATAACAAAATCAAACAAAATGCATCAAGAAGAAACTACAAAGTCCACTGTCAATAAGTGAAATTTGTAAAATTGCTATATTCCATTTACTAGAACCAACCTAACTCAAACCTTTTGAGCCAAACATAGAGCTCCATATAGTTGCTCTTGCAGTTCAGGCATTTTCCCTCCATAATCTATCATAACCACAGGTCTCAATCCAGTACATAGTGCCATAATATCTATCCACAATAAATGAAATCATTGTGATATTTATTTTAGAGTAACTTTCATGAATAAATATATGAAAACAAATAAGTAAATACTTGCTGTCACATAAATAACAAAAGCCCCTAGATTTGTAAAAATATGAAAAAGGAAATTTTATATACTACACTCGTGAATAATTGATTTTTGATCTAGTCAAGTCTACAAAGTCAAAACAGTCACTAAAGTCTTTTGTTTCATATGTTATATAAACAATAAATGATGACTAGAGCAGTTAAAGATGTATAGCATGATGTTGTTCATGGCCACTTCCAAATCAAAGGTTTCTTGAAACCTTCAACATCTTTGAGATGACCTCAATTGCGACTTTATGGCAAGATGTATTCAATATGCTCCAATTCATGCCCCAAAGGTAGATAAATATAATGATTATGCATGTTCATGGAATCAAACAGATTTAAAAGAACAAAGGCTCGAAAGGAGGAGAGTTCATTAAGAGCATTTATAGAAAAGTCATCAATAGTATCATATTTTCAAGAGCTTGGATATGTTCCTTCACCAATAAATCAGAAACAAGTGTTAGATTTTTGTTCTACCTCCTAAGCCTTGCCTGTTTTCTATTGAGGAGACAAGCTTATGTATTAGAAAAAACTGAATATCGTTTGTTTAGTGAAGAAAATAAAGTATCTCAAGCATCCATGGAGCCAAGCAATGATTCACTGTTGTAGTGTCCCTTGTTGGGATAACTCTATATTTTACCCTAAAATCACGATTCCAACCAAAATGAGAAATGCAATACATTTAAGAATAATGGAATTACCAAATAAATTGTTCTTTATAAGATAAATCTTGGTCTAGGTCCTGCACACAATAGTAATCACTAGAAATTGACATTAAATCATAAGCCATGATAATATATATTACTAATCATTAGTAAATATCATGATATCCATGTACATTAGTCATATCAAAACCTAATTAAGACAATAGCCATCCCAGTGAGGATTCACATAATAATCTTATTAAGAATTAGTTGAAATGCTTGCAAACCCGAGTCTCAAGGTTGGTCACCCTTGTACTACGAGAGCATGGAAGGTGCGTTGCCCTTCCACCCCTCAGTTCACCTTGGAGGCTGGTCGTCCTCCTTCATCAAGCCCAAGGGCATGGAAGGTCGATCTTCCATTCCACCCCCTAGCCCATGAGCATAGCCCATGAGCATGGAAGGCCAGTCTTCCATTCCACCCCCTAGCCCATGAGCATGGAAGGCCGGTCTTCCATTCCATCTTGGGGTGGCGTACTTGATAAAAGCATGAAGGTCAGTCTTCCTTCCATCTCTTTTAAACCTGGAAGGTTGATCGACCTCCCTATTTGCAATCCATTTCTCTAAATTCAAAATAGATTATTATACAAATCCCTTATCACATATAATAAAGGCAAGCATGCAGATTATTCGCAATAATCAATAAATTCTGCAAGTACCACTATTGCATGATCACACCTATATATATATATTTCTAATTATATTTAACTTCCCAAAAATATTCTCGCTAATAATATTTAGTCCAATAGATCTCTTATTCTGATCTATAATACTCTTTTTTTTTTCAATCTGCTTCCTTCATCGCAAAATTGATCCCTCTTACAAATGATTTGACCCCTCTTATATATCCTTCATGGTTGAGTGAAGAAATACACCCTTTTGAAAGATAATGACTCTTCCAAAAATCAAGACTCCTCTTAAATAATTGTTACCTCTTCAAACTTGATTGCAGCTTTTTCCTTGACTAATCTGAGCGCCCCTTTTATTAATCGCTACCTTCTTGTCTTGTAATGAACGCTACCTTAAGTGGTTATTATAATCTCCCACATGTGAGCGCCCCCTGTCATTAATATGGAATCACTATACTATAATATTTCCCTTAGTAAATTTCATTGAACCTTTTTACTTTCCCTTGGTCAGCGATTTTCATTTAGTCACAGGCTATGATCCAAGTCATTAATTAATTTTAAGGAAATAAATGGGACATCATAGTCCACCCTGCCCAAGATTGCTTGTCCTCAAGCAATCATAAGCCAAGAAACTCTTGAATTTACCAAGATCCCAAATCAACCTTGTAGATTTGTAATTCTTAGACATTGCTCCTCCTTGTGATGTAATCAGAATTTTTTGTGATACTTTGATATAATTAGGAATTGAGAACTCTATAGCTAGTGACAATTTGGCTATGTCTAACTCTATACTACAATGATGTCCCTAGAGAGTAGTTGTTAATATTCTTCCCTCAACTTAACTACCAATAAGGTTTATTGTCCAATATTCTTCTAACTCATGTACTACTATTTCCCAAGAGATGGAGATTGGCAAGACCTGTTATTTAAGACAAGTTTTTTCTCATTTCATTACCACAAAGATTCTAGGCAGTGATATCAATTCTTCATTACCCTTGTCGAAATCCAAAAATGATAGAAAAATGTTGCATCCTTCATCACGATGGATTATGGGAGTGTTGTGAATATCAAGA
>VDFB02018026.1:0-22140 GCA_007258455.2 Sequoia sempervirens
CTCAAAAGTATCCTTTGAATCTGATCCTTAGTAGGGACATACTCCAATCTGACTTCTTGTTTTACAGCCTTTTCCCTTAGAAAGTGATATTAGATAGAAATTTGTTTGGTCCTTGAATGCATCACTAGATTCTTGGAAAGGTTAATTGCACTAGTATTATCACATGATATGGGAATCGGTTCCTCATACACCACTTTTATATCCTTCAAGGTATTCTTCATCCAAAGCACTTGGGTGCAACAAGATGTTGCAACAATATATTCGACATATGTTGTGGATAAGGACACCGAGTCCTACTTCTTACTAAACCAAGAGACCAATTTATTTCCTAAGAAAAATGTACTTCCACTCATGCTTCTTCGATAATCCACACATCCTTCCCAATCAACATCAGTATAAGCACTCAAAGAAAACTTATCACCTTTCTTATACCACAAACTATAATCTACAGTTCCCTTAAAATATCTAAATATTATTTTTACTGCTTTCTCATGAGTTTTCTTAGGATTAGCTTGATATCTAGCAATCAAACATACTACATGTATAACATTAGGTCTAGAATCAATAAATTATAATAAACCTCCAATCATAAAGCTATAAAGAGTCTGATCAACCTTAGGTGACTCATCATTCTCACTCAAGTGACAACCAGTGACCATAGGAGTACTTACAGGTTTGTAGTCCTCCATGCCAAACTTCTTCATGCCAAACTTCTTCAATATCTCTCTAACATACTTCACTTGAGAAATAAAGATACCACCATCAAGTTGAACAATTTGAAGCCCAAGGAAGAAAGAAAACTCACCAATCATAGACATCTCAAAACTCTTTTTGCATCTCTTCTGCAAACTTCTTACACATATTATAATATCCACTAAAGATGATGCCATCAACATATACAACTATAAAAATATTGTCTTTATATCCCTTAATGTAAAGATTACTATCTGCAGTACCTTTCTTGAATCCTTTTTGAAGTACTTATCCAATTGAGCATACCAAGCTCTAGGAGCTTGTTTGAGTCCATATAAAGATTTTTAAGTTTGCACACCATGTCTGGGTCTTCTGATAGCTGGAAACCATCTAGTTGCTCAATATATACCTCTTCCTCTAAATCACTATTCCAGAAATTTGACTTGACATCCATCTCATAGACTTTGAAATTATTGTGAGCAGCAAAGGTAAGAAATATCCTTATTGCTTCCATACTAGCTACTGAAGAAAAATTCTCCTACAAATCAATACCTTAAACTTGTGAATAACCCTCACATACCAATCTAGGTTTGTTCCTTACAACTTCACCATCTTCATTTAGCTTGTTCTGAAACACCCACATTGTTCCTATAACATTCTTATCAACTGGTCTAGGAACCAAATACCATATCAGATTATTTTCTATCTGATTCAATTCCTCTTCCATTTCCTTCATCCAACCTTCATCTTTGCTATAATTAGAAAATTTCTTGGGCTCTACCTTTAATAGTAAACACAAATTCACTTTCTCATTTGATTTTTCAATCCTTCTCTTGGTCAGTGTACCTTCATTCTTATCTCCAATGATCTTATCTATTGAATGGTTCTTTTGTACATACTTTACTAGAGTGTCAGGAACCATTTCTGATTCTTTTTTCTTCTCTTCTTTCTCTTCTTCTTCAATGCAAGGAGGTATAGCAGGTCTACAAACCTCTGGTTCTTGTGATATCTAACACAAATCTTTATCTACATTAACATTTGTGATTTCAATTATCTTTCCCAATCTCTTGTTGTAGCATCTATAGGCCTTTCTTCTGGTTGAGTAACCAAGGAATATCCCTTCATCACACCTTGAATCAAATTTTCCAAGGTCTTCTTCATCTCTCCTAATGTAGCATCTACTGCCAAAGATCTCAAAGTATCTAACAATGGGAGGAATTCCATACCATATCTCATAAGGATTATTAGTGCTATTGACCCTCAACTATACTCTATTAAGCATGTAGACATCAGCATGAGCTGCATCTTTCTAATACATATTAGGTAGATCTGCATCTTTCATCATTTCCATAGCCATCTCTTGCACAGTCCTATTCTTCCTCTCTAATGACCCATTCTACAAAGGGATCCTTGGAGAAGACAGATGTTTCCTAATACTATGATCTTCACAAAACTTTTCAAATTCATTTGAGGTAAATTCACCTCCTCTATCTGATCTTAGCATCCATTTCATTCTCAACTTTTTCTTTGAAAATTTTAAACTTATCAAAGGCTTCTAATTTTTATCTTAAAAATCTAACCCAAGTCATTCTAGAGTAGTTATCAATAAGGAACATGAAATACCTTTCACCTTTTTGACTCTTTTTTCCTGTAGGTTTGCATAGGTGAGTGTGAATCAACTCTAATGGCATTGTAGTAGAGCATTGCTTTCTCTTGAAAATTTTCTTTTGTTGGTTTCCCATTTAACACTCCTTGCATAATGTGTTTCTAGGACAAGTTTTCCTCAGCATATCTCTCACTACATGAGTAGAGATGATCTTTACCATATTGTCAATGTTGATGTGTCCCATTCTCTTGTGCCATAGCCAACATGCACTAGACTGAGTCAATAATCAAATTCTTCCTTTTGCCTCTTTTAGATGATATAAATTTCCATTTGTCCTAGTGCCTTTTTCAACTAATCTTCTAGATGCTTCCTTCCTGATCTCACAACCTTTGGCATGAAATGTAAGTTTATATCCTTTGCTGCACATTTGACTAACACTAAGCAGATTATTCTTCATCCCTTTGACATAGAGGACATCCTCAGTCTTGTTATTTCCATCAATGGATATATCACCCTTTCTAGAAATTTGTATTCACTCATCACCACCAAATTAATAGCTCCACCATTACACTTCTTAAGATTGATGAACCTTCCCTTGTCACCAGCCATGTGGTTAAAGAAACCACTATCAATCACCCAAAAAATTGCTTCTTCCTTTGAATGAAAGGTAGTCCACACAACCATTGATCTTACTTTATTTCTATCAGCCTACAAAGTATCAAACTTCTTATATTTTTCATTATCACCCTTTTTGTCTTTTACAACCATGAATAGGGTTTCATCATTTGAATCATTATCCTCATCTTTTGCAAAAAAATCTACTCTCCTTGAAAAAGAGACCTCTTTGAAACTTCTATGTTTTGATTCTTTAATAGGACATTTAAAGGAAAAATCACCAATTCTCCATAGTTGTAGCACTTGAAAGATAACTTAACTTTTTATTTGTCAGTTCCTTTCTTTAATCTTCTCACAAATTTTTCTTCTACCTCATCAAATACATCATTCTGATTTTCTATTTCATCTTCTAACTTTTTACTGGCTTTGAATGTTGCTTCCTTATTTGGAGCTTCTTTTTTAAAATCTCTCATTTTAAAGGCTGTGAGAGCACCATACATTTCATCTACTGAATACTTATCCAAGTCCTTAGACTCCTCAATAGAAAATACCTTATGACTATAATATTTAGGGAGAGATCTTAGAACCTTCTTCATAATCTCATCTTCTTTCACTTCTCCACCAAGATATATGATGCTAGTAACTACTTCATCCATCTGGAGCATATAACTAGCAATGTATTCATCCTCAGTCATCCTCAGGATATGAAATCTACTCTTGAAGATTTGCATTTTGGCTTGCTTCACTTTATTGTCTCCTTCATAAATGTTAATTATCTTTTCCTATACATCCTTGGTAGAACTACAACTCACCACCTTCAAAAATTTTGAATTAGCTAAACAACACATGATGACATTATTTATTGGCATTGTTCTCATACAACCTAATCTCATCTAGATCTTTTGGAGGAGTAACAAGAGAAGTGTAAGCACCCTTGACATATTGCCAAACACCAAACCCTATAGAGTTTAGGTTTCCTTCCATTCTTACTTTCCAAAAGGTGTAATTTATCCCATCAAACCTAGGACCATTGTAATATCCATCATGTGCCATCCCAGACCTTTCCTCAAGTGGTTAAGCTTCTTTAGAGGAACTTGGATCTAATACCAATTGTTGAACACACTTGGGTACTAAGAGGGGGGTGAATTAGTATCTATAAAAACTTAAACCCTTCAGATCTTAAACCCTTCAGTAATATGCAAATACATACTTTTAGAAGATAAGGAAATGAACAAAAATGCACAAGATAAGGAAATGTAATAATTGCACACACGCCCTTGTGAATTCAGATTTTTGTGTTGCATATGATTCTTGATGATCCTGCATGGCAGGGGTCCCAACAAGGCTCTTCCACCTAAATATTCTACTCCTTCTCATGGAACAACCTCGTCTTAATCACCTGTTGGGGGTTCAAAACATACACCTAGTAAATCTCTTGTTTTGGACTCTATGGATAAGGTTGCTTTTTTGGTCGGGGAGGACCCAACTTCCTACATGGATAAACTTGTGGGTGGAAATGCATTGACAAAGGCTTCTCAAGGTTCTTTTCCTAATTTCCATTGCAAGAATGGAAGAAGAATGAAGTGTTTTCATTGATTTCAACCTATCAACTATTATCTACTAGTTGTTGTTGATTGTATATGTTGAGGATATTGAGAAAATTGTATTCAAAGAAGGTTGTTGGTTCTGGTGCTTGTGAACTATGTTTTCTCTATGTGTTGATTGAGGTTCGGGATATTTTTTGCTGGTTCAAATTTCTCTTTGATGAAGTCTTATGGCATATGGTTCAAGATTTGTGTTTCCATGGTTCTATTGAATTTGGTTTGGCATTTGGAAGTATCAAGCCTAATTGATCTATGTGTTTTATACTAGTATGGCCGACCCTGTGTCAAGCACTACTTTCAAAGTTGATGAAGTGTGTTGGATCTATTATGGGTCCCAGTGAAGTGTGTGTTTTAAGTCGCCCTCATTCTAATTCCACCCTAGGATGTTTTTAGCACTGACCTAATTTGAATTTGAAGTTGGATGGACGACTTTGTATCTTTTCAAGGTTGGAGATAGTATAAATACAAAATGTGATAGCGATGGAAATTGTACATAATAAAAGAAGGAATATAAGTGAAAGAGAATACGTGAATTTGATGCTATTCTTAATGTGTATGAGTTAAGTGTGTGGTTGTTCAGTGTGGAGCTTAAATGCCAAGTTTCCAGATGTAGTGAGCAAAAAGCTAACTCTATCATTCATGCAAGTTGATAAGTGATTGTGGTGGAGTCTTCGTTGCATTGGGATTGTTGTCTCTCTATGACAAGTCTTCTTTATTGATCTTTGTATCTTTGTGGTAGTGAGCCCTTTGGGTTTGTAGCCCTATGGATGAGTGAGTCCTTAGTTGGGGTAGTGAGCCTTTTGTAATCATTTTTTATATTCTCTATAGTGTGAGTTAATCCTCACATCGGTTTCTCCCTCGTTGGGTTTTCCACATAAATCTGGTGTTATTGTGTTTGTGCACTTTCATTTGATGGTTAATCACTTAATAATTTTATGTGTTAGTTTTGGTAATTGAATTTAAGTTATAATTTGTGACAACTGATTCACCCCCCTCTCAATTTTCTTATCCAACAATTGGTATCAGAGATCGGTTCCTTTTTGAAGATCTTAACCACTTGAGGAAGGTTTGGGATGGCTAAAAAAATGCTCTTTGATTATCCAAGGTGTGATGGAACTATGTAATTTGGAAAGTATTAATGGAAGAAATCTGGAGTATTGTGGTTCATGTAGAGAAAGCACAAGAATCCTACACCACCTAAAAATGAATTACAGTACACACGAAGGAATTAGAGCACATGAGCCCGAATAAGAAGAGGAGAAAAATTCATCTTGAAGTTTGACGTGCAGGTTGATTAAGGTTCGGAGGTAGAAAGGAGGAACCAAAGAAATAAAGGAAGTCCAGGGATGCTTTTAGAAACAACACACATGATGGTGATGAAAGGGTGAAAGAGGAAAAAATATAGAATTTGGAAACATAGTTTGATCTTCTACATATGTCTGAAGATGATAATGTTAAAGCCTATGTACAGAGATTAGATGAGGTAGTGGATGGAATGCAATCTCTTGGCGCTACTGTAGATGAAACCAGAATTTAAAGAAGATTCTTAGAACTCTTCCTGATGCTTATAGTGAAAAGGTGAGTGCTATTGAGCAAACTATATATTGTAAGACTTGTACTAAGGATCTATTGTTAGGATTTTTGACATCTTATGAAATGAGGAAGTCGAATCTAAGAAGTGGAGGCAAAACAAAGACTTCTTTTAAAGCTACAAAAACTAAAGATCCAAATGAAGAGAACTTTGAAGAAATTGAGGCTGACTTTGTAAGAAGATTGAGAAAAGGCTTTGGTAAGTATGAAGGAAAATTTCCCTTTAAGTGCTTTAGTTGTGGAGAAATTGGTCACTATGTTGCAAAGTGTCTGGAAAGAGCTAAAAATAATAAACAAAGATATGAGAAAGAAAGAAAAGGAAAAAATATTAACAAAGCTTACTATGTTAATGAGAATGCTAGTGTTTCAAATGAAGATTCAGAATAAGAAGATCCAGATGAAAATTAATTCTTGTTCTTGGCAATTAAAGATGGACCTACTTCTACTAATTCGGAAAGACAGTCAAAGGAAAGTCCTTCAGAGAAGGAGAAAGAGAAAGAGAAGGACAAGGAGAGAAATGAAGGTACAATTATCTCTGCCCTGCATGCTAAATAGGAAAATAATTTTTGGGTAGCTGATAGTGGTTGTTCACATCACATGACTAGTGACAAGAGTAAGTTTGTGAAACTTGAAAAATATGATGGAGGTTTGGTTATGTTTGGAGATGATATTGGTGCCAAAATTTGTGGTATAGGTTCAATAAGTTTTGATGGCAAGCATCATATTGATGATGTCTACTATGTTAATGGTTTAAGGAATAATCTGTCGAGTGTTGGTAAAATGTCCAGAAAGGGATATGATCTTGTGTTTAAGGATGAGAAGTGTGAGATTCAGAAAGTATCCAGAACTTTGATTGCTATAGGAAATAAATCTGAAGGGAATATTTATTAGCTTAAAGGTGTTGATGGATGATGTTTTGTGACTCAAATAAATGAAAACTAGTTATGGCATAGGGGAATGTGTCACATGAATTTGATAACTTGGAAAGGATTAATAATGTTCAAGCCATCAGAGATCTACAAAGAATTACAAAGCCTGTAAATGCTATTTGCATGAATTGTCTGTTTGGGAAGCAAACAAGAAATCATTACAGATTAAGAGAACAATCTACTACTGTATTCCTATATTTGGTTCATATGGATCTTTGTGGTCCCATAAGAGTGTGAATTCTACTTGGTGAAAGGTACTTTATGATTTTAATTGATGATTATTCTAGATATACTTGGGTTACATTTTTAAGAGAAAAATCATAAGCATTAAATATATTCAAAGAATTCAAGCCTATGGTTGAAATTGAAGTGAATTTGAAGATAATATGCTTGAGATCTGACAGATGTGGTGAATTCACCTCACATGAGTGTAATATGTTTTTTGAAGTAAATGGAATAAAGAGACAATTATGTACTCCAAGAACTCCTCAGCAAAATGGAGTTGTTGAAAGGAAAAACATAGTAGTTCAAGAAGCTGCTAGGTCAATGATCACTGAAGTTGGATTACTAGAATTTTATTGGAAAGAAGATATTCACATTGTTGTGTATGTATTCAATCAATTTTATGAAAGAGAAACAATACAAAGACTCCCTATGAGCTATGGCATGGAAGAATTCTGACAGTTAAATATTTCAAGGTATTCGGTAGCAAATGCTATATCAGAAGAGATGAGCAAACATTGGGAAAGTTTGATGTAAGAAGTGATGAAGGAATATTTCTTGGTTACTCTACTAAAAAAAATGCATATAGATGTTTCAACAAAAGATTAAGGAAGATTGTGGAGAGCTCGAATGTGAAGGTTGATGAAACAATGAAAAATTCTATTGATATTGATGGATATGTGTTTGATGAACATGACTGTGTGAGAATAGAAGAAATTGTGGAAGAAAGGGATAGAGATGAGCAGAAAGAGAAGAATGAAAGAGAAAATGATGCTTTGGTAATGTCCCCTAGAACACTAAAATATGTACAAAGGAATCATTCAGAAAGTCAAATTATTGGAGACAAAACAAAAGGTGTGTTGACTAGAAGCAAAGCTACTGTTGAAGTAAATTTTTGCTTATTCTCTAAAATCGAGCTAAAGTCAGTAAGTAAAGCCTATGAGGATGAAAATTGGAAGGAAGCAATGAAAGAAGAAATTTTATAGATTGAAAAGAATCAAACTTGGGAGGTGGTCCCAAAGGCTGGAACCTAAAAATATCATTGGATCAAAATGGTATTTAGAAACAAGTTGAATGAAATAGAAAGTTGTCGAGGAAACAAAACAAAGGCTTGTGTATAAAAGGCTACGCATAAGTGGAAGGTATGAATTTTTAGGATACTTTTTTCCCCGTGCCAAGAATACGGAAGCTATAGGATGTTCTTGGCATTGGTTGCTTATAAATATTTCAAATTACATTAGATGGATGTCAAGTTAGTATTTTTTGAATGGTGAACTAGATGAAGAGGTCTACATGGAACAACCAGAAGTATTTCAGTTAACAGATCAATTGGATATGGTGTGTAGATTGAAGAAAGCTTTATATGGACTGAAGCAAGCCCCTAGAGCCTGATATGCAAGGTTAGATAAGTACTTGAATCAACAAAAGTTTAACAAAGTACGTCGGATATTAATTTATATTTCCAAGACAAAAATGAAAAAATCTTGATTGTAGTTGTATATGTTGATGAAATTATCTTTAGAGGAAATGAAAATATGTGCAAGATGTTTATGGAAGAAATGCAGAAATAATTTGAAATATCTATGTTTGGAAAGATGAATTTCTTTCTTGGGCTATAGATTAATCAAACCGAGAAAGGAATTTCCATTTCACAATAAAAGTATGTGAGAAATATTGAGAAAATTTGGTATGGACGGTTCCAAACTAGTAAGTACTCCTATGGTACTGGATGCAAGTTGGGAAAAGATGATGATTCACCTAAGACTAATCAAAGCATGTGTAGATATATGATTGGTGGACTACTATATTTGACTACTACTAGACTAGATATTATGCATGTGGTTAATTGTGTCTAGATTTCAAGAAGATCCAAAGGAAACATGTTACTACAGTTAAACAAATATTGAGACATTTGAAAGGCACTACGGTTATGGATTATGGTATCTTAAAAGATAGTGATTTTACACTCCGGTGCTTATACAGATATGGAATTGGGTTGGAAGTATAGATGAAAGAAAGAGTACAAGTGGTCGTGCATTATTTCTTGGATGTAGGTTGGTGGCATGGCTAAGTAAGAAACAAGATTTAGTCTCTTTTTCTACTATTGAAGCTGAGTATATTATTGTATCATGTTTGTACACAAGTTTTATGGATGAAGCAGTTGTTAAGATATCCACGGTGTTGAATGATCCCATTCTATCTTTTAAACCAAACACAAAGTCATAAAATTAACATTTTGAAGAATCATGTGATGCGCGAATAAACATATATCTATCCCGGTGTATCATTTCTTAAGAGAAGGTCATGGAGAATGAGAGTCGAGCTTGGTATGTTCGACAAAGGATCATATTGTGGATATATTCCTGAAAGGATCTTCCTAAAGATGCACAGTATCTGGGATAAGCTAGAGGTTATTACCTCCTTTTACAAACTAAAGATGCATTTGGAGATGCATCAGGTCTGATGAATTCATGATTCTATCTTTTGGACTGATGTTTTCTAGTGGCTACCCTCAGGGGGGCATGCAGATTTTCTTAGTGTTGTCATTATGAGTATTCTATTTTTATGTCAAAGGAAGTTTCAATGGACATATCTTTGGCATTTTTCATTGGTGTCAAAGTGGGAGAGAAAGCATGTGAAATGGAAAAGAAAGTTAATAAGAGAAAGCAAGTAATGAGGAAGATGGTTTTCAAAAGGGGAGAAGCAGAAAGGAAAAATACTAAGAACTATTTTTCAAAACAAGTATGGTGTCTTTGATGGTTTTTCACATCATGTGTTGCCATCAATGACAAAGGGGGAGATTTTTGCAAGAATGGAAGAAGAGTGAAGTGTTTTCATTGATGTCAAATTGTCAACTGGTTATCTACTATTTTTTGTTGATTGTATCTATTGAGGATATTGAGAAAATTGTATTAAAAGAAGGTTTTTGGTTTCGGTGTTTGTGAACTATGTTTTCTCTATGTGTTGATTGAGGTTCGGGATATCTGTCACTGGTCTAGATTTCTCTTTGATGAATTCTTATGGTATATGGTTCAAGAGTTGTGTTTCCTTAGTTCCATTGAAGTTGGTTTTGGCATTTGGAAGTATCAATCTTAATTGATCTATGTGTTTTACATTGGTATCGACGACCATGTGTCAAGCACTACTTTTGAAGTTGATGAAGTGTTTTGGATCTATTATGGGTCCCAGTGAAGTCTGTGTTTTTGGCTACCGTCATTCTAATTCCACCCTAGGAAGTTTTGGTGCTGACCTAATTTGAATTTGAAGTTGGATGGATGACTTTGTATCTTTTCAAGGTTGGAGATATTATAAATACAAAATGTGCTAGTGATGTAAATTGTATATAAGAAAAGAAGGAAGATAAGTGAAAGAGCATATGCAAATTTGATGATATTCTTAATGTGTATGAGTTAAGTGTGTGGTTCTTCAGTGTAGAGCTTAAACGCTGAGTTTCCAGATGCATGGAGTAGAAGGCTAACTCTATCATTCATCTGAGTTGATAAGTGATTGTGGTGGAATCTTCATTGCATTGGGATTGTTGTCTCTCTGTAACAAGTCTTCTTTGTATCTCTGTAGCAATGAGCCCTTTGGGTTGTAGCCCTCTGGACAATGAGTCCAAATAGTGAGTCCTTATTTTGGACAGTGAGTCCTTATTTCAGGAAGCGATCCTTACCTCATGCGGTGAGCCTTTTTGTAATCAATTTTGATATTCTTTGTAGTGTGAGTTAATCCTCTCCGTGGTTTTTCCCTCATTGGGTTTTCCACGTAAATCTGGTGTTATTGTGTTTGTGAATTTGCATTTGATGGTTAATCACTTAATCAGTTTATGTGTTAGTTCTAGTAATTGAATTTAAGATTATAATCTATGACAATTGATTCACCCCCCCTCTCAGTTGTGCTATCCAACACTTTCTATACTATGGAAGGTAATGAAGTAGATGTCTCGGATCTTCTCCCAGACAAGGAAATTGAGGGCTTAAAGTTGTCCCTAGTAGGGAAATTCTTTGCTACCCACCCAAACATTGACCAGGTACAAAAATGGGCCATTGAAACTTGGAATCTTAAAGATAGTATCTCAGTTAGTGCTATGGCTAAAGGATTATTCTTATTTATCTTTGTTGTTCCTGAAGACATGATTGAGGTTCTTATAGGAGGCCCTTGGGATTTTGGCAGGAGGTTTAAGAATATTTTTTCCCTTTGTAAGTGGAAGACAGGTTTAGAAGCCTCAGCTAATATTGGGAAGGTGGCTCCGACCTGGGTTAGGCTCCTTAATTTTCCTTTAGAGTTCTAGAACCAAAATATCTTCAAAGGAATTGTTGATTCCTTTGTTACCCTCTTAACTATTGATAAAGTTACCTAACTTAAGTCACGATTGGTCTTTGCTAGAATTTGTGTGAATGTCACTATTAATATAGTCCTCCCAACCACGGTGACCCTGAAGTCAAAATTTGGTAAATGGGTTCAACCCATGGTATATGAAAATGCTAATTTTTATTGTAAATTCTATAATAAATTTGGCCACTTAGAAAATGCTTGAAATAAGATTATTGTGGAATAAGAGAACAACTAGTCAGGGGTGTTTCTTAATTCCCCAACTAAGAATGCTAGTCCTAAGGCTTTGACAAAGGAACCTATCACTCCTTAGTTCCCTTCCCTAAAACTCCCTTCTCCTGGTAAGGAGCCAGAGCATTCCATAGGCCTCTTGGTTGAGAAGTCTTTTGAGGAAATAGTGTTTCCAAAGGAGTTGAATGATCCTCTAGTAAGACTTGAAGTAGCTAACCTGCACATTGAAGTTGAAGTTAAATCTATATCACCCATCTTAGAGGCCAACCTTGATCCCCAAAAAGCTATTGAAATCTTTGATAACAAACTCTTGGTGAGCAATAAGAAAAACCTATCACAAGAAGCAAAAGGAGTAGATCGAATTCTCCAAAAATAAAATGTAGAAAGCCTAGAGGAAGGAGAGATAGATATTCAGCCAAAATGGAATTTTCTCTCTTCCCCTGAGCACGTTAGGGAAGAATATTGTTGCAAAGTGGCTCAAATTCTAGATGTTAACCTAGAAACAAATAAAAGTCCTAAAAATAATAAGAGTTAGCAAAATCTTTCTTCCCCCCAAACAGAAGGTCTTGGGGATGAAAAGTGGAACCAAATTAATATGAAATCCATAAAGAAGAAGTTGGATGCTGGAGGAAGCAATAAAGTTGGAAGACCACCTCTAAATGAGTCGAGGAACAAAGATACAAAAAAGGGATGTTGCTTCAAGAAGACAAAAAACCCTTGATTCCCTCTCAGGTAATAAATCTAGAAAGAAGTAAGGGGGGTTTCTCCCCCATTTTAGAAGTATCAAGGTGGCACTACTCTTTGTTTTCAATGTGACTGATTTACTAGAATATAAGGGAACTTAATAGCCCCTACAAACAATATTTGATAAAATTATGTTTGGCCGATTTGAAACCATATATCCTTTTAATCCAAGAGAAAAGAGAGACTTTTGAAAAAGTGTTCAATTGTTTCTTTCCTAGTCCTAACTTTGCGGTAAGTGATGTTGATGGTACTTCAAGGGAAATTGTGACCTATTGGAATCCGACTAGATTGTTTGGCTTCTTGGGATTTAGCAATTTTTTTTTTTATGGTTTCCTTAGAAAATAATATTTCCTTTATTAAATGGAATCTATTAACATCCATGGTCCCAATTCACGCCTAGATAGACTTAATCTTTTGAATTTGTTGGAAGGTAATATAAGCCATAGAAAGGAGGAGTTTTGGATGCTAGGAGTGGACTTCAACTCTTTGTTATTTCCTTTAGAAAAGCTTGAAGGCCTTGATGACTTCTATAATAGTATGATGAATCTAGCAGGATTCATAAACTCTATGGGCTTAATGGATATCCCTTTGTATAGGTTGATCTTTACCTGGTCTAATAGGCGATAGGTTAATCACCTTATCCAAGTAAAACTAGACCACTTCCTTATTTCTTCAAATTGGAGCATTATACAATATCTCACCCTCACTGTTCTTTCAAGAACAAGTTCGGATCATAGTGCCCTCCTCCTTAATTGGGATGAAAAATTTGCAAAAGGACCTTTCCCCTTTAGATATGAGATAATGTGGACTCACCATCTAGATTTCAGAACTCTTGTTGACGGCTGGTGGAATACACCATGTAGTGGTACCCCCATGTTTTGTTTGCCTCAGAAGCTAAAAGAAGTTAAAGAGTGTGTTAAAGGATGGAATAAATATTCTTTTGGGAATATATTCACTAATAAAAAATTGTTAAAATTGAAGATTAAGAAGATTCAATAATTGATAGAGCAAGGTGATGTTGGTGAAAATATTTTCAATGAAGAACGAGACTTAAGAACTCAATGGTTTAAAATAAACAAAAAAGAAGAGATTTTATAGAAATGGAAATCAAGGATATAGTGGTTAATAGGAGACATGAATACAATTTTTTTTCATCAATCAACCTTAAAACATAGATGCAAAAAAAGATCAAATATCTAAAAAATGATAATGGGTTGATTCTGCAAGGGAAAGATGAAATTGCTAATGAGGCGGCTTCGTTCTTTTCAAACTTTCAAAATTTTCCTAAGGTTGACCAAGCTAATCTAGATAATATTCTGCAAGTTATTACATAGGTTATAACAGAACATGACCTAAAATAATTATTTAAAGTTGTTTCCCTCTAAGAATTTAAGGATTTGTCTTTTGCTTTGGTGCTTATAAGGCTTTGATACCTTATGGATTCCCTCCAAGTTTTTTCTAGTATTTTTGGGATATTATCTCAACTAATCTCTTTAATTCAGCTTGAGATTTCTTTAGATCTGGTAGGCTTCTAAATCAACTTAAGGTCACTTTCATAGCACTCATCCCTAATTCTAAAGAAGCTTCATCTATGAATGATTTCAGAACTATCAGTGTATGTAATACTACTTATAAGATATTCTTAAAGATAATGGTCAATAGATAGAAGCTAGTCCTAAATAAGATGATAGCTATTAACTAGAAAGGCTTTGTTCAAGGAATACACATATTGGATGTAGCTATTTACGCACACGAGGTATTACACTTTATGGACTTAAGCAAGAAACAAGGTATGGCTCTGAAACTCGATATCTTGAAGGCTTATGATCATCTCTTGTCCATTCCTCTTTGTTGTTCTTAAAAATCTTGGGTTCAAAGTAATATTTCTTAACATAATGATATCTTGTGTAACAAATCCAAAATACTTGGTTCTAGTTAATGGTGTTTTTAAAGGCTTCTTCTCCTATGGAAGAGGATTAAGAGAAGGTGATCCTATTTCACCATATGTTTTTGTAATTGTGGTTGAATCCCTAGGAAGAAACATTCAAAAACAACTTAATAATAAATAGTTGAAAGGGTTTAAAGATACTTCCTAGCTACCTCTGGCTTCCCACCAAAAATTTGTTGATGACACTATTCTTTTGGGGGAGGCTTCAATCTTGGGTAGACACTATAAAGACATTTTGGACAAATATGCTAAAGTATCAAGCTAGTATATTAATTATCATAAAAGAAATATCTATTTATTCAAAATTGTCCAGACTATTTAAGAGAGAGTGATGGACATAATCAGATGTCAGGAAGTTGATCTCTTGGCTACTTACCTTGGCCTTCCACTAATTTCCAAAAAACCCCATAACAAATATTGGAATTATATTATTGAAAAGATTCAAAATAAATTGGTTGGATGGAAAAGAAGGTTGTTAATCCATGCAGGGAAGTTACAACTTCTAAAAGTTTCTTTGTAAAATATCCCTATCTACTATCTCCTCCTCTTTAATATCCTGACCTTTATAGCTAAAAAGATAGAAATGATACAAAGAATATTTATTTGGTTAGGAGTGGAGGAGAAAAAAAGGTTGGCTCTTGTTGTATGGGATAAAATTTGTGCCTCAAAGAAAGATGGAGGTTTGGGCATACAAAGGGTAAAACTTTTCAATAAAGCTTTATTGGCTAAAATGGGTTGATTTCTTTTGGAATGAGCTAAAGACTGGGTTTAGATTCTTATGGAAAAATATATGGGTAATAAGGATCAAGGCTACTTCTTGAGGAAAGAAGATCTCCCCTATGGCTCTGTCTTCTAGAATAACTTGATCAAGATTAGAGGAGCTCTAAAACAAGGAGTGAAAATGAGAATAGGGAATGGTCAAAGAACAGACTTCTGGGAAGATGCTTGGACAAACTGTGCTCCTTTGTCATCAAATAAAAATCTCCAACAAATTAAATTCAAAATGAAAAGATCCATAGGAAGAAAGGTCAAAAATTATATCAATTGTGATGCTTGAGGCCTAAATGGATAAATTTTAAGAATCATTTAAATAATGTTGTTCTTAGAGGAGGTAGACAATACAATTGGGAGGCTTGTTTGCATCTTCTTCTCCAACAAATTGGTGAACCTAATGTTTTCTCGAGGGGTTGGGAAGATGAATGGATTTGGACTAAAAACCCATCAAGGAAAATCTTAGTCAAATTTGTCTATGAAGTCTTGGAATACTCATTGATTCAAATGGGGGACTTCAATTGGAAAATGGTTTGGAATAAGAACTTAATACCTAAAATTAATTGCTTTTGGTGGATAGTAGCCCATGGTAAGATTCTTACTCTTGATAATCTTAAGAAAAAAGGCTTCTATTTGGTCAATAAGTGCTACCTATGTAACGAAGCCGAGGAAACTACCATGCACTTGTTTTAATGCCCCTACTCATAGGAGGTGTGGTCTTTCTTTATGACAAACTTGATAATCAATTGGTTTTTTCCTCCTTCGATTAAGATGTTTATAGAATATTGGAATTTTTTCCCCTATTCTCATAACATAATTATTGATCTATAGAGGAAAGTTCCCTTGTTTCTCACTTGGGGATTATGGAAAGAACAAAATAATAGAGTTTTCAGCGATACAAAAAAGAACAATAAAAATCTATGCATGTCTATAAGACAACAAATACAAGAAAATATTAACAATTGCAACTATGCTCCTTCTAAGAAATTTCCTTCCTACAAAGAGATGTGAATTAAACAATTGTGGGGTATTTTACAAGACCTAACTAATATTAGCTAGACAAAACAACAAATTAGAAGGAGTACAATTTGGACACCTCTAAGTTCAAGGTGGATGAGATGCAATTATGGTGGATATTCAAAGGGTAAACTAGGATTGGCAAGAGCTAGAGGAATAATCAGGAATGATCAAGGTAATTTTGTTGAAGGATACAACAGAGGCTTAAGAGTAGCAACAAACAATATGGAAGAGGCTAGTGGGGTGTGGGTAGGAATAAACTATATTAAGGATAAAGGCTACACAAAAGCGTTTGTGGAAGGATACTCTAAGCTAATAATAGATTATTTAAATAATGAGGTTGATGTGCCTTAGGATTTAAAAGATATTCTGGATGATTGTAAGAATATGTTAAAAAATTTCCAGCAATATAAAATTGGCCATGTGTATAGGGAAGGTAATATGTTTGTTGATTCCATGGAAAATATCAGCCTAAGACAATTGGAGTGGAGGTATTGGAATTTTCTTCAATTTCCAAATTAGATCAAAAGGACTATATTAATCCAAGAAAAATATGGATTTTTAAATAATCCTACAAGGATTGAAAGTAATTAGTATCAATGGAGCATTCTTTGAGCTATCAATTTTTTATGTTAATTATTGTCTTTCTAATAATGGTGGTGGGAAATTTGGAGGGTATGAAATTGTGGATCCCTAATAATTGCAATAGTATGAACAATATTTAGAAGTATAAAATTTAAAAGACATAAAGAAATAATATTTTAGAAGCCTTGTGTAGGATTAAAAAGGGAAAGGAGTTTAAAAGATTTCAAATAATGATTTTTCCCACCCAACCCATCAAAAATCTTTCAATAGATTGGAAACATGACATTTCCATACCAGACAACTCTGATAGCATGGTGTATAATCAGAAAAGCTTAATTATGACCTGTAATGGCGAGGGTGTTGTCATTTCCAAAAAAGGATGGAATGAAAGGAATGAGTTATCCAATTATAATCAATGGGATTTATTTAAAACCATTGCCAGTTAGTTTGATTCATCACCATTCCAAATGAAAAGCTCTCAAGTTACCATTAATGTTGAAAACTTTGAACTGCCTATGATTTTTGTCTTGGATGAGAAGGGTCTAAGAGCTGAATATTTGCTTCTATGTAAGGACTACCTAAACAATGAAGAGACAATGGGAGGCCCTAGAAAGAGAATGGAGCTGAGCAAGCATGACTCTCTCAGAAAGAACGTGGAGCTATAGAGCCTTTTTGAACATGGAGATTTTACTCCATACTTCGAGGCTATGGAGGGTTATAGTGAGGAGATCAACTATAAATTTGTGAAATCTTGGAGGGATGGAGAGGTTGACATGGGAGGAATTCATTTCACTGTGGATGCAAAACTAATAGCTCAAGCTACTAGTCTCAAATATGAAGGAAAGAAAATTGCCAAAAAATTACTGGGAACTACCAGGCCTATATCGATAAATTTTTCGAGGCCAAGGAAATGGCATTGTTGCTCTTGCCTCCTTACCACAATGTAATTTTTTTTTTATGAAATATTTCGCTCTTGAGGGTTGTTATCAGTCTATTCATGGGTACCATTTTCCTTTCCTGAACCACATTTACCACCTTGAGAAAATCAACCTACCCTTTTTCCTCCTTTCGTTGTTACAACAAAGCCTAACTAATGGAGCCAACCCACCCTTGTATCAAGGTTTAATTAGGGAAATCTAATAATATTTCCTTTCCACCACCCCACAAAAGAATTATTTTTATAATCTAAATGAGATAAATCATTCCCCTAAAAGCTCTATGAAAATTGAACTGCTAGAAAGCTGACCCCACTCCCCTAAAAAGGAAACAAAAAAGTGAAAGACTCCTCCCTCTAAAATTTTTACCCCTCGTAGATGGATCTACTCAAAATTACTTCTAAAAAATGCAACATAGCCCCCTTTCTTTAGGTTTCATTGAGAAAAGAAAGGTGGTGATTAAAGAGCCATGCCCTGATTCACCCACCATTACGATCCTTGATGATCAAGACATTAGCCTTGAAAGAAGTTCCACTCCCTCCACTGGTCATAGGTCAACCCATCTTGCTTTAGCAGCTTCCAAAGGAAAGGAAATAAGTAAGAAAACAAAAAATTTGTAGAAAAGAAGATTGAGGTCCCTTCAAAAATTAAGAAGAAAAAATAAAAAAAAGTTGCTAGGGAGGATAATGATGCCTCCTCGAAGGAATATGTCCCAGATAGTTTCATAGATGCTAAATTCTGTAAGGAAGATGATTTTTCAATGTCTAATGATTTTGAGGACTCTAGCCAAGAAGAGGAAGAGGGTAATACTCAACAGGAGGAGGAGCATGGTGAGGATGATGGGACAAATTTGGAAAATGTTGAAGAAAAGGGAAATATAAATGACACCCCCACTAATTTGGAAGTCATCGATATAACTACTAATACTCTTATAAATTATAAGAGCTTGAAAGAGAAAAAATTTGAAATAGAAAAGGAAAAAATAGAAATGATCGAGGAGGGGATGGAGCAAGTCAAAAGAATGGTGTAGAAAGAAGACAATTCTAATAGGTTCCATGCCATTGAGGTGGCCATCAAGAATGTCTATAGAGTGATGTATGGAGTCATGAAAAGAGTTGTGATGGGTACCATATTGGGACAAGGAAAGATTAAAAAGTAGCAAAGGAAAAAAGGAAGAAGGGATGAAGTGGATCAGTCCAGGATGATGGAGATAAAGGAGAGCCTTGAGGAAACTATGGAAGATCTAGAGAATGCCTAGAGTCTTGTAGAGGAATCCTAATCCTCTATCCTATGTTTGGTTGTTGTTTCTAGTTTTAAATGTCTTTGATCGACTAGTTTTTTGGCTTTAATTTTATGTTTATGTTGGTTATTGGCTTCATAAGCCCAAAATTTTTCTATAAATTTTTAATCTCTATTTTGATGGTTATTCTCTATTTGGAAACTTATGACATACTCTACCTGCCTTTTGATAATATTTAGGTTATTGATAGTATGGTCTAGTTAAATTTATGTTGGTACTTGGATAGGGTCATCTTTTATGACTCCTTAATGATTGATTGATGCTTGTCTTTGGGGTTTAGGTAAGGGGATGTAGTGTTGTCTTTTTGTGTTGTCTCCTTTATTTTGTTGTTCTTGTCTAGTTGTTGTTGCACTGGATTATTTTGTTGCTTTTGTACGGGATTAGGGCCCTTACCCTGCTTATTTAATCAAAAACATCATATTTACATGGAAAACCCAAGAAGGGAAAAACCATGGTGAGAAATCTCACATTATAGGAAGCTCACTATTTACAAGATTAAAATTTGTTTTAAGGCTCACTGCTTAAGGAAGCACACTACTCCTTCAAGGACTTTCAGGCTAAGGTACACAACCTTAGGAAAAGACACAAAGGACTTGTAGGTTGAGGCACACATCCCTTGGGCTAGATACAAGATACAAGGACCTGTTGAAGAGACTCACTGTCTAATAGTAGGATACATGAAGATATGAAATTATTACATATGTCAGCAATACAGTTTATTGACTAAGGCATTAAAGCTCATCTGATCATTATTTTCCACAAATCACTGCATCATTCCATACTCACACACCACCACACTCTTTCTCATCTTGAAACAATTCTTTTCTTCCATTTATATCCTCTGTAAGGTCTCAAAACACCAATTTGGTCGGCTAGAAGATAAACAATAACATTACAAATTTGGCCACTAAAATACAATGTGATCCTATCTTAAAGAGTACCAAAATAACTTATTACAAGTTTCAATGTGATCCCAAACAACACCCATGCTAGAACACATAAACTCAAGTCGACAATAAGAAAATGTGAAGATGAAACATGTAGAACATTACCATTCAACCCAAAAACACACTTTCAAAAAAATTTATTGAATGTGGCTCTCAACAAGATAGGCCAAGACCCAAACAAAACTTATCACAACTTCAAATGTTGGTTTAGAACCCCAAGAACATAACACAAGAAAGAGAACAAGCCCTATCGGCTAGACATCCACAATTTGTCCAAAAAACTAACTCAAAAAAATATGTGACACTAAAGCAATTAACCATTGATGTGGGAAGCACAAAGGTATATTCCATGAACATCCAACAACACTTCCATATACTTCTTTTATATTGTTATGCCACAAATAGCCACCAAAAACCAAATAGAAATATAACACTTCATCCTAGAAGAATAAAATACACAACCATGAGATAGAACATTAACATACCAACTTGCAATAAACACCATCACATGAAATATAAATTTAGATACTACACAAGCACTAAGAGTGTGTTCACCAAATTATGGATGTAGAAACATCAAAGCGGAGAAATGCAAATCATTTTTTGGACCAGTACTTACAAGCAACAAAAACTGCCAACACACTACAATTACCAGAAAGCTCCTTGAAAACATAGGTGACCTGAGAAGATAGTCGTGAAAAATCCACAAAGCATAAACATTGAATCCCAAACTGTAAGATAATATATTCAAAGGTGAAGGTATGTGGAGCATTCTCCCAAAGAAACTTCCTATAGCATAAACTTTCATCAACTTGTAGCAACACATAGTTCCTCAGGAACAATTGGAGAGAGAATACAACATACAAGAGACCATCAACAACATCTATCCAAATTTAGAATTAGTTCTAATCCTCATCTTAATGGTTCTAATCATCATCTTAATGGTTCCAATCCTCAACTTAATATGTCATCATGATATCATTTTTGTTGACAGCAACCATACTCAATACAACTTTAACTATCATCAAAAAAGGCATAACATCTAAACATGAACATCATCAACATCACTATTAGCACAACATCATACATCAATGAAAGCCCAAATTAAGTGTACATCAAATAAAAACAATGCCAAACATATGTGCAACAATCTCTCAAACAAAGTGTTGACATCAATGACAAAAAATTCCACCAAACATATGTGCAACAATCTCCCCCTTTGGCATTGATGGAAATACACACCTACAAATTCTCCCATTTTAACATCAAGGAAAAAAGGCCAAGATATTCATTTGAAACAACACATTCCCCCCTAGCATATGCACATGCTCTCCCTATTAGCAAAAACCAATCAACTACCTACTCCCACTGAGAGGTAGCACACATCAATCTAGAAGAAAAAGATATGACATGAGTTTCTCCCCTTGGATAGATGCACCATCTATGCATCTAGTTACAAAAAAGAGGAGCAATATGTTGAAAGGCGCAAGAAAAATGAGAGGGGGGTGAATGAGTTGTCACCAAATTCAAAAATAAAACTTCAAACACTTATCAACCTCACAACCACTTTATTTTGTTATTAAGTATGAACATGAAATGAAAATAACATAAAGCAAAATAAACACAAGAGACACCAGATTTTACATGGAAAACTCAATAAGGGAAAAACCATAGTGAGGATTAACCCACAATGTAAATTAATTGCACAACTGAATACAAAGAGGCTCACTGCTTAAAAAGAGGACTCACTATCCAAGAGGATGCTCACTACCTGCAAAAAGAAAAGATTATAGAAAGATCCACTAGTGCAAGTTACACACATCTGTAGCCTTGATAAGAAGAATTGTAGACACCATCAGCTCACTGCTTTCAAGAATCTAACGCATTAAAGTACTACTGCCTCAATTGACTTTCGCACAAATCTGCTTCTCAAGCTTGTGGCTTTCTTGATTCATTAATTCTTTACATTTTGACTTGTATTTATACCATATTCAACCTTAGAAACATTCTCCAAGGTTGGCTACTTACACTTCATTTCATAAATTCAAATTAGGTCAGAAACTCAACATTC
>VDFB02018027.1:0-35380 GCA_007258455.2 Sequoia sempervirens
TCTCTGTCTCTGTCTCTGTCTCTGTCTCTGCCCCCTCTATCTCTCCCTCTTTCTATCCCTACCTCTACCTCTCTCTTTCCCTCTCTCCTTATTGCAAACATAACATGAGCTTGTTGTTAATGGAGCCTAAATACCTTCCTAATTCAGAGGTTTTATTTCAATCATGTTTGGATCTCTATAAGTGGATGCATAGTTTATTTGAAGCTATCACTTCTTCATTAAGACTTTTGTTGCACAAACAACATCATTTGCTAAACGACCTACCAACCAACCTCATGTACTGCATAAATGTATTAAGAAAAATAGACCAAAACTTATCCTGATTCATCTTCCGCACTTCTTTGACGTACACATTGCACACTAAGGTGTGATTACTAGTTCTAACAAAAATGAATCGTTAGTTTGGTGAAGTGTTCAAACTTCAAAACTTTGGTAGAACTGAAAATAAAGGAAAAGAATACTGACCTAAAAGCTTCTGAAATGGAAAAGATATATTCTTTAAAGTGAACTTGAGACTGATGTTCCATTTTACAAGCACTGTAAATTCACCCCAACATTTTGTCACCATCCACCCAAAACCAGCTTCTCGTGTAGAAAAGGTATTTGCAAAAAGAAGGTAGGGACTGCAAATACAGGCGTCAAAATCTTGTTGGCCTTGACATTCACAGGCAGTTATACACGAAGGATCCCAAAAAAGTCTGGCCCGCTTTAAGATAAGTTGCATTAAATTTTGCAGGCCGTGAGGCCATGCAATTCCCATCTCTCACGTTGCCATCACCTAATAGTTTCTGCGGGCCAACAGAAATGAATAATGCTGCCCATACGCGCACACAGAAACCCAAAACCAGAACAGCCTGTATTGTATCCTCTGAGTGTTTCGTGTACTCCGTGATCAAACTTACAAAGTGCATTTTCTTTATTAATTGTAGATTATTTAAGTTATTATTTGTAAAAATGAATGAATGAAAGAATGAATTTGACGATGTTCATCGAACGTACTTATTAGATACAAGATTATTTAATTAATTTTATGATAATTTTTTTCTTGTAAATTTTGATTA
Source organism: Sequoia sempervirens (assembly GCA_007258455.2). Lineage (NCBI taxonomy): Eukaryota > Viridiplantae > Streptophyta > Pinopsida > Cupressales > Cupressaceae > Sequoia > Sequoia sempervirens. Next base: position 1,062 of record VDFB02018027.1, read on the forward strand.
AAATTTTTGTCTTTAATATTGGTATGTGTATGTTACAATGTAATGTCATTTTGTCTTGAATTTCTCTTGAACATCAAACTATTTAATGATCAAATGATCAATAATAATTTTATCTCACATCTTAGTAGAAAACTGGTAAATAAAGTGGGGAACTCAATTGTTGGGCAATGTCCAACAAATAGTTTTTTATTTTTTTCATTTCATCTATGATTTGTAAAGTTAAGGACCAATAGTCATTGTGTTTTACGCTAAAAAGTAAACAAAAAAATCTGTTTTCATAAGTCATATCAAAGAAAGAACCAATTATATAGTAACACATTAGACATGAAGTAATACATGATTTAATGAATGGGTTATAGTCTAACAATCTTTTATTGTTTTTAAACAACTTGGTGAAAACATAGTTAATATGGTTACATCTTTGATGATCTTGACCTCAAACAATAACTCTTAGCACTTAACATGCCAATAGAAACATGGTGATATTTTCATTGGAATTTGACTTACCATTTTGGAGCTTGAGGGGTGTGAAGTTAGCCTATAAGAGGATTGGTGCTCTCTTGTAATCATCCTTTTCTTATTGAAAAAACTTCTTTTAACTTGTATTATTTGATGTTGAAGAATAATAATTATATTTTTACCTAATAAATAGAAAAATATACCTTTTTCCCAAGTTATATTTGAAAAACAAATAATTATACAATAACACTATGTAATCTATAATTTAATATATATAATTTCAATTTAATTTTCAAAAGTAATTTTAAACAATTTAACTAAAGAAAACTAGCGGGAAAGGCTTTGGAATCAATTGCTTGTCTAAGAAGGTCTCTCAAGTAGACAATATTATACCACCAACCACCTAGCTTTTGATTGTCCACTCTGTTGGTGTAGGAGGATGACTACGTGGTGGAGGAATGCCTACAAAAATCACTTGACTATAAATGCTTCATCTCATGATGATGAGTATTCTTGGGATGTTGGATCTTCGCTGTGGTGAGTCATGTTTGCAAGAGGTTTCTCATGTGATTAGTGCAACTTTGGAGAATCATGTTCCTTTAGTTCATTTATCTCTTGTTGATGAGTCCCACCCTCCATTTGATCTAATTGCCAGCACCCCATTTCCTTTGGTCCTATTATACCCTTAGATTTTGTGCAACATCTACCTCCTCCTAAGATGGCTGATCAATGACTTACATCATCAGCAAGATGCTTCTCTACTTCTGTTGTACACATGGATAGGCTCTTTGAGGGGGAATCCATGGCCCCAACCCCCCTCTCCCACTTCTCATAAGTCTATTGACAACTTATTCTAGATAGTTGTTCTCAGATGAAAGAAGTGTCTTCCAAAACCTATCTCTCAATCACACACTATAGTGAAGATTGTGAGATTAAATAAAATTGAGTTTGACAGTGTTTAGATTGAATCCCTCAATACTCTTTTGAGCTTATCAACTTAATTGCAATTTTATTGACTCTTAATTAACAACTTGACTATTCTTTAAACTGATATATCTAATATACAAGATTTATGATCCTTCAAAACTATTTTACCTTATAAAAAACATCAGTAACATAAATATATTTAAAATTCTCATAAACAACTCAATTATACATAATTAATATAACTACATAATTAATGACCCAAACTCGAACTACTACTTTTTAACACCTAACTCGCCCACAGAAAAATAACTTTTTTAACAGTGAGCTCGCCTACAGAAAAGGTACAATCGAGTACTCTCCCTATTGCCACTTTCTTTCAATTCCAATTTCCTCCAGTCTTTATCGGCGGTTTCCGATGATCTTCTAGCTGTCCACGAAACTTGGATTCCAGCTGCTTTACTCGCTACGCTCCGACCTTTATCCTTTCTTCTCACACATATTTAAACCACACGAAGCCTCTCGGTTCATCAGACGTTCTCAGACATTCACAGCACTGCCTCGATATTTATTCTGAAATTCGCAGGCTAAATTGTTAGAATGAAGAACAAAAAATTCGTCCAGCTGCTGCTTCGATCGAAACGGCAACACCGTAAGTTGGCTGTTCTCTGTGTCCGGCTACGGGACTGTGTATTGTCTTGCGTGGGTTTCTCTCAGAGCTTGGTTCCCAAAGACGTACCACCCAGTCACGTAGCTGTTTATGCTGGTCCAAACCATGAGCGGTTTGTGATCCGAATTGGCCATTTAAATCATTCTCTGTTCTGCGCTTTGCTGGAAAAGGCCAAGCATGAATATGGCTTTGACACCCACAGGCCGCTCACCCTTCCCTGCGATGGAGACACGCTTCAGTATCTAAAAAATCTTCTTCGCAGCCACAAAGATCCGTTGTTCCCATATTTCAATTTGGGCCAACAACAAATTACATATCGCTTATAGCAGTCAAGTCTGTCTCTAGGATTTCTTCATATTTGCCCACTTTAGTATTTCATTGGCAGAATTCCACAGTGTTTTGGGTTCTCGAATACAAATATTCTGTTAGTCAATCTTTGTGAGAAATTAATTATAAGAACATTTGAAACAAGTCTGAAAGAGGATAGAAAAAACAATTCAATCCTTTTTGTGAATTGCAGTGTTCAGTTCGAATAGGGGGCGCAGCTTGGTTTAGTTTTGCTTTAAACAATATATCTAAGTTTTGATTTGTTTAGATGATTAATTTGCAATCACATTATTAAATGAATCTTAAGATGAGTTGTCTAAACAAATAAAAGCTTAGAATTTGTTGTTTAAACTTTACGTATTTTAATTTATGAAAAAAAAAAATTGCAGCCAAACTCATGGTTATAGCCTGCACATAAGCATATGGCCTCATTGTATTTACAATTGTAGTGGAGCAAAGAATCTGCATGACCAAAATCTTTTAAAATTTATGGTAAAGTATTAAACTAGCAATCAAATTATAAAGTGTAAGAGGCATGGGGATAGGGATTTTTCACTAAAAAACTTTTATCTAATTATAAAAAATATTTTAATTTTTTTGTCAATAGATACATATTTGTATGAATTTAAAACATAGAATTTAAAGAATATTATAGATCAGTTCTTTTAATAAGATAGTTGTTATTAGAATATTTTAATTTTTAATTAATAGAAAGAAATGAATCTATTTATGCATATTTTTTTAAAAAATTGAGTTATAATAATTAGCATTTCATTGTTGATAAAGATGAAGGCTGAGATGTTCTTCATGTCACTCCAGATCCCTAATGTATGGGGTAAGTCAGGTGATGGGGATTCTCCACCTCTTCCCACTACTACTACTTTAACAACTTAGTGGTTTTGTTCTATTGTTTTTATGACTTTTGAGCACTCCATTTGATTCTCAACGTGTGATTTTATATCTTCCCATCTTTTTTTGGCATGAATATGTGTATATTATTTTTTAATTAATAAAATCTTGATGCACCTATTATCAATAATTTATATATTCATCATATATCTACACTTGTATGTTAAATGCTTTCGAGACTCAATTTACTTCTGCTAAATCCACACCTCGTTAATGATATAATTTTAATAAAAGAATGAGATAATGTAATTCTTAGACCTATTCTCCAAATGGCTTCCTTAACTAAAAGGGAACCTGATTTTGCACTTTTCATTGCTTAACTAGAATAACATTTAAATCACTATAGAAATCAGAACTGACTATATACATATGATGGTCTATCTAGGATCTCCTAGTTGACAGTGATGCAAGTTCTATCTAAGTTGCCAAGTGAGCAATAACCTAACTGGATTTAAATGAGTTGAATTGGATAGATGAAGAACACTTTGCTGGCAGTTTTTTAGAGAGCTTTGTGAGAGTTAAATGGTTTTAGCGTCCTCCCCTCATCCTCGGCTCTCATCCTTGGTATGTCTTATATGGTTTGACTGTATTGAGCATCTAACATTGTGCTTTGAAACATATGATATGTTCCCTTTTGCTTCCATCAACTCACAGCTTTTGATGTTAACTAATTTTATATTCCATGAATGCATGGGTGTGAATTCCTCTAATAGTTTTATTCAGTCAAATGTGAAATTCTATTATTAAAATTTAACATGATCCATGTAAAGAAAAGAGATTACATAGCATGGATATTTCTCTTTCTCACCATTTAGTTTTAATGTTCTTGTTTTCTAATTTCTGATAAAACATCCAATGATAAAAAAACATACGGAACAAATATCATGTAACCCTTCTAAATGGAAGTTAATATTATATCTTGCAACCTAAATAAACTAAATAACTATTGCTTTGCTTAGGCGAGGGTAATTATAATTACAAAACTTTTAAATCCATTAACACTAGGATTTGGCGACAGATGTTCCTGTCCAGCGCCATGAATAGGGGGATATAACTATGTAATCTTATTATGTATTATTTTTATTAATATAAATTGAAAGATGGAACTATAATAATGCATCATTTTTTTTTATTCTAATAAATTTTATCCTCTAAAATTAATAGATATAATATCTTTTTAGTTTTAATAAGATTGATCAAAGAACATTATTCAAATTAAAGTTTTAATTGTTGATACGATAATATTGATAGTGTATATTTAGCCCATAGGCTATATAGTGTGAGGTTTGAGCTGAAACCTGTCTCACGCCGGCAAACAACTAAATATTCTCAGAAAACAACTGCTAAAGTCGGTAAACTGCAAAACTTTTTCAGAGAAATTTCAAGGCAGAAAAATTCAAGCTTCTTACTGCATTCAATTATATCCAATGTTGAGGTGCATTTATAATTCTCTAAATCAAATCAAATTTCTGTTGACACATTTAATATGCAGATCTCAGAATCTATTTGATCTCACGCCAGCCCTAATTCCTTAATATTTTCATATCCATGTTTTGTTAAAAGATTGAAGTTGCAACTGTAGGAAGATTTTATGGTTCGTCTAGGATCGACAAAGAGGAGGTGATGAGTTACAGGCTGTCGAAGCTGTTAGAGAAGGGGATGACTTGTGGGCTGCTAAAGCTATTGATACCCACTTCTCCAATGGAGATCCTCCATTCAGTGGTTCTTTCATGGCTCCAGTCTAGTGGGCTCTTCCTGCTACCCAACGACAAGGCCCAGCGGTGCCTGGCCGATGTCTACAATCATTTGACATAATAGAGGAATAACAAAGAGAGGCAATGAGTTGCGGGCCACCGAAGGTGTTACGCCTACTTCTCCACTGGAGTTCCTCCGCCGTTTTCTCAATAAGCATTCTTTTTCATCTTCCTTAATTAATGTATTGTCATTTGGGGAAAACTTGTGCACATTTAATATGTGAATTGATGGAGAATTACAGTGGTCTAAATATCCAATTATGTGTGTAGAGAGAGAGAGAGGGGTATAAATATTTGGTTCTTTCTAAGTTCGCACCTCTATCGAGATTCACAATTTGGGACAACATCCGTTGTTTAAATCAGGTAGCTTCAGACTCTGAAGCCGTCTAGTTAAAAAACATACGACGCAAGACGTATCCACAGATTTAGCCAAAATTATCGGTAAGCATTTTCAATCTTTTCTTTTTTTGTGGTAGAGCAGAGCAAAGCAAAGCAGAGGACAGGCTGTTTGGAATCGCTGCTTGATATTTTCATTTGGATTTTTTTTTTTTGGGGAAACTTTTTGCTTGGGCGAATTAAGGTATTTACTTGCTTGCTTGAATAAAAACAAAATTCACAGAACCTCAAGGCTTAATAGTAAAGGCAACGCGGGGCCTGTTAATGGTGGGTTTTTCATAGGTGTTATGTGCTACATGCTTTTGAGGCTTTGCTATCTTAGAATGGTTTTCACTTGGGTTTAGAGAGCAAGAAGATTTTAAAGCAAGGTTTAGTGTTTACATAGATAGGTAGGTCTTGTTAGAATATTGGAGGAAATAATTGAAATTTATCCATTAAAGATAAATGGGTATTCTAGTACCATTTTCATGTCTCCCAAAGAAGCATTTGGCACACATTACAAAAGGTCAGGGGAAGGTCAGCATCAGAAGGCCAGCAAGTCCAACATTGAGAAAGATACTCTTTAAGATTTTAGCTGTATGTTTGCAGGACTGACAAGACCATTCCAAGAATGCGTGTGTTGGAGTTGATTTGCCCATGGCACCAACCTTTTTTTTTAATGTTTTATTCCTCATCACCTATTACAAAACGGCCTTTCACTCCTCGTGGATTCCTAAGTCTTTCATTCTTTTAATTTCTCTCCAACAGTTCTTGTGACCTGTTTCACTATCTCCATCTGAAGGTCTTTTTCTTTACTTTCTCAACAGTATATGAGCTTCCTGAGTACCTACTCAGTCTTAAACTTCATTGCTCTGCCCCTTTTTCTTCTCTGGTTATCATCAGTTGTTGTCACTAGAGTGCAGCTGGCCTGCCTAAGTGGATAGGACTTGCTTTCATGTTAGGGTATGTTGTGATGGCATGTTGGAATTAATGAATAAGATTTTTAAAATTTGGTGATGTTATCATTGCAAGATTTTTTTTTAAATTTTTAGGAGCATGAAAGTTTTAGAGGAGGGAAAACTGGTGCTAATAGCACTGATGGCTATGAATTAATAGTTATGAATGAAATACTAAGTTGATTATTCTTGTCTACTTATTCAATATTTTCTTAATGTGCAAGGGCTAATAGCTTGATGGGCTTGGAAGAAAGAATGTGTTGATGTTGAATTTTTAATGTGCTTTGGAGAGGTTGATGATAAATTATATGATGAATGAAGCAAAAAAGGTAGAAATGTTTGAAAGATTAGGGATCTTATATATAGCCCTCTGAGCTTTCATGACTCTAAACAAATAGGAATCTATTCTAAAGCCATTGTAGATTACCAAAAATAATTGTTGAGCAAGTAGGATGTTATATTCAATCTCTGTCTTAAAATCGGAAATGATTATAGATGGTAGGGAGAAGAAGTTTATTATATCAAGCTCTTGAAAAATCCAGGAAAGGGAGCTAAATTGTATTTATGCATTCAATTTTTTTGTTTCATTAACATTGTTGGAGCACCTATAAAATCCATCAATGATTCTAGAAGTTAAGAGCAATGTATACCTTTTTATTTCTCTTACATTGCTGCTGTGTGGTATGCACTACAGAGGAATATCATTTTATATAGAAGCTTTAGAAAAATAAGATAAAGAAATTAAATAAGTTATTTTATTGTTGGTTTTACATTCACTATAGCATTGTGATTTTTGTTTTATAGGTTCATTAGATAGAGTGAGGGGGCTCTGGTGAAGATGTTGTTCAAAATGTGGCTACTTCTCTTAGCATTGGTGGTGCCTGCTACCATGGATGCCTCACCACATAGACCCATAGATGTGCCATTTCAAAATAACTATGTCCCTACTTGGGCTACTGATCAATATAAAGTACTTTGATGGTGGAAAGGAAGTTAAACTTTCTCTGGAACTATTTACACATTGCTTGATCTGATCCAATAATCATGGAACCATTTATACATCCCTGAAATTGTAGATCTTGATTCATTATGTATTGCCAAACAAAGCACTGAACAAATTCAACAAAAAATTATATTAAAGATAAACTGAAACATACTGCAAATATGTTGTTGTGATGTGTGTTGAAATAAAGTAGGGCATAACTCATAATATCTTGTTTTATGTATCTTAAGCATCTTGGTTGGTGATGGTGCAGTCTACTGTTGTATACATTTTCAATTGTCCTTTTACAAAACAGTTATATTACCATATTTTTCAACTTCTATGGTGCACTTACCCTTTAATATCAAAGAAATAATAATGTAATTGAAGTTGGGGAGGAGGACATGACCAAAATTAGCGTACTAAGATTTGTGCTAGACAAACATTTGGGACATTGTGCTTGATAGACTGGAGGGCGGGCTGCCTCTTGAAGTCTAGGAAAAGTAAAGCTTTCATTAGAGTGAATAAAGTTGCACATTCCTTGCTATACATTTTTCAAGCTGAACTTGAAGAGTGTATTTAGGCCTATTCCTTTTTCATACAAGATTATGACCATAAGAATAAAGAAAAATAGTACATGTAAGGGATTATTGTCCACAAAGGATCCAACGCCCATTAGTGCATGGATGGGGATATTCATTATAGATAGTGATGAGGGTTTCAACATGGTTTTGATTAAGAAGAAGAGAGATGTTAAGATTGAAAGGAAGGGAAATTGGATTAGGTTGTCGAAAAGAAAGGATACAAGTGGTAAAGAGAGGGTGATGATTGAAAAGGGCAGTGGCTAGATTTAACTAAACAAGAAAACTATCCTTAGAAGGAATTAAGATCGGCCACACGTAACATCTAATAAATCCTTTCTTTGATGTGGAACATGTAAATATACTGTTGTAAGTATACTTTTATATAATATTCTATCGGCGTAACCCTTGCACCCCTTCTGGTGCAAGTGCTAGTTTACATATACTTACACTATAAGCTTATTTAGGTGTTGATACTTGTCTTTATGATGTGTCAAGTTAATTATGAGATTTTAAAGGTATGACTTACTTTCAATACCTCACGCTACTTTCGTGGTAGGCAACTCGCCACCACTCTATGAGTTTGGAGTCTTGCCGTCATTTCATGGAGGTTGGGTGTTTCCTCTGCTTTTATATACACACCTGTTTGGTTAATACAATTAGATCGACTTTATACATATTTGATATTGTTCATTTGTGCTTGTTATTAATCTCCATTGTTGCAAATTCTAATATGATATAGAGTAGGAGGAGTTAGTTCCAGGCCGGAAGGTGAACTAAATTGAGTGTATTTTGTGTGTTTCATTGCTCTCTGTCTCTGTTAATAATTTGCAGGAAAATCAAAGAGCGAGCGCTGTGAGCAGTGTTAGCGAACCACCCATTTACGGTTGCACATCCATACGAGGCAGAAGTTTTACGTTGGCCACTTCTTCATTGAATTGTGCAGTCAATAGAATAGATTTCTGTTTGTTCCAGGCGCCCAAATCTGAGCAGCAATGTGGGGCATATCTAGCACCACATCTCCTCTTTGGTCATCGCATCTCTACAGAATTTGTGGCGCCATCTTCAGAATTCGTTGTATCTGAGATTTTGTGGTGGATCGGTGAAGGGGGCGTGAAGAGAGACATGAAGACCAGGCGTGAAGATCAGAGGCAACAACTCGCGCCCATTCCTTCGGACATAGCTACAATCGACTTAGTGTTGCACATTTTATGCATGATGTGAATTATAGTTTCAAATTTCATTATTGCACTTTTTTGTGACGTGTCAAGTTGCCTCTCATACCCAGTGCCTACAGGACTTGTCAAACTCCCATTTGTACGTCGTATTGTTTCCTCTTAGAGCAGGTCTAGTTGGAAATATAATCTCAACAACATCATTTATTTCTCCAGCTAGACCTGTCCTCTCCATATTAGCCTCCGTAGCAGCATTGAAAACAAATTAAGAAGAAAGATTTTGAAGTAAAATTTGGAAAAATTTGAAAAGATATTGCATTAATTCATCTGCAAGTTTCACAGGCTTTGCGCGTGCTACGAAATATAATATTTAATGTATTTTGTCTCTCCTCCGTTGAAGGTGATGTCTTAATTTTGTATGCACTCTTTTAGGATTCCAGCTCTGCAAGGTTTTAGAAGGTGATGTCTATCATGGAGTAGTAGCTCCACGAGTTGGAAGAATCAATGTAATGCAAGTATGGTTGAATGAGCAGCAGCTCAGAAGAAGTTGTGATAGCTATGTGATGGTGTCTGTTTACGTAAGGAGTCAAGAGTTGTAACAGCAGTATATTAATGTCTGTATGAAAGAGCCGAAGCTCAGATAGTTTGTAATGAACTTTGTTATCAATATAAAATATCATGTTTGTTTTCTGTTTTATCCTCGTTTCAAATCCCACAAATGGTATCAGAGCAGGTTCGAGAAGTTTATCTGGGTTGAAAGTTTGCAGAAGCAAATGTTGATGGTTGGCTGTTGATAAGAGACCAGTCCAAAACAATGCGTTGTATGATTGATGGAAGTTTGCAAAAGAATGCCACAGATTATTGAAGATCGTTTTTTCAAGCCATCAATTATTTCAGATATTAGAAGGAGACACAGTCAAGTCAAGCTGATGCAAAGATAAAAGAGAGTTGATTTCATTGCATAGTCACCGGAGGAGAATCGTTGTGAAAGGCCAGTGTTGAAAAAGCCATTACAAATATGATACAAGTCTCTGTACGAGAAAAAGAAATCGTGGACTTGTGAAGGAGTTGATGGGTAGAAACTGCCAGAAGAATATATGTTCTAAAAATTATCACCAAATCACAAAAGAAAGTGTAGTTCGTTGCTAAGAGGGATTAAGGTCCCAATCGCCAAAGGAAATGGTTGAAGAAATCATCAAAGTACAACCGCAGTTATTAGAAGAAAAAGTTGAAAAGTTTGCTCAATCAAAGTTCGATAAGAAGGCCAAGTAAGAGAAATTCGGTGATATTGAACCGTCAATCAAGTAGGAATCGTGGTTGAAGTAGTTGTACACCGCATTTGTAAAGTTACTATGTGAAGCCATAGATTTGTAAGGTCATCGCAGAAGAAAAGAAAAAGAAAGAGTGGTAAAAAATCTAAAGATTTGGCTGTAGCCACCGGTCAAATACAAAAGGTAGACCGATGCTTGTTAGTTTGATGGTTCAAGCCAATAGTCACTCCCTCGAGGATGCTTTGCTATTTAGAAGGGTCGATGTATTAGTTTGTTCACAGATTTTTATTTTAAGACAAATGACGCCAGATTGTAGATCAATGTCAAAAGAAATCCTCAGAAGATAAGGTAACTAACAGCTTTTTTTTTGAAAATTGTTGTATGGAAGCTACAAAGAGGAGAAGTTCCTAGTGAAGAAGTTTTTTTATCTTTTGAAATGGAAGAGAGATTGAAGCTGCCAGACCATAGAAGAGGCCTTCAGTTTTTGATTATTTAAGAAAAGAAAAAAAAAGAAGGTATCCTAGAAGAAGTTGCCGAGGAAAGGAATCAAACAAGTTTGGAGATTTGATTGCAGCTAGAGGTCATGTGCGAATGTAAGAGGAACATGAAGAAGATAGATAAATTGTAAAAGGATAGATCATGGTATGGAGGGAGATTGCTGTATGAAGGAATAGTTTAGTCAAACAAGGAGACTGCATGGAAAAGGAAAGTGGAGTTGTTAAAGGAGATCAAGAGAATCAAAGGAGGATAGCATTTTGTATTTGTGTGAATAAGGCCAATAGAGCCAACTGAAGCTAGGATCCCTGAGCATCAATAATGTCTTTCAAAGGGAGGTGTTTTGAAGAAAAAAAATGCTTCACACTTGAACTGACGATGGACTAGTGAGAAGGCTAGAGCTCATGGTTAGAGCATCCCAACAGAAAATTGGGATTTCCTAGGTTCGATCCATAGAATTTGAAGATTGTAGATGTTGAAGCATCAATGGATAGGATTAAGAAATTAATTGGGATTCGTAGTTGAGATTAAGTGGGAGTGTTGGAAATATATTCTCAACTACATCATTTATTTCTCTAGCTAGAATTGACCTCTCCATATTAGCCTCCGTAGCAACATTGAAGACAAATTAAGAAGAAAGATTTTGAAGTAATATTTGGAAATATTTGAAAAGATATTGCATTAATTCATCTGCAGGTTTCACATGCTTTCTGGGTGTTACAAAATATAATATTTAATGTATTGTTGTCTCTCCTCCATTGAAGCTTAATTATTTATATATTGTATGAGTCTTATTTTGTATGCACTCTTTTAGGAATCCAGCTCTGCAAAGCTGTGAGATTTTAGAAGGTGATTTCTATCATGGAGTAGTAGCTCCAGGAGTTGGAAGAATCAATGTAATGCAAGTATGGTTGAATGAGCAGTAGCTTAGAAGAAGTTGTGATAGTTGTGTGATGGTGTCTCTATTTATGTAAGGACTCAAGAGTTGTAACAACAGTATATTAATGTTTGTATGAAAGAGTCGAAGTTCAGATAGTTTGTAATGTTTTGTTATCAATATAAAATATCATGTTTGTTTTTTGTTTTATCCTCCTCCTTTCAAATCCCATAGGTCTCTTTGGCTGGCATCATACCAAGTGGCCTCCCCAAAGTCTACAATCTTTTGTTGCATCTTTTTGTGAATGTAGGTAGCTTGGACTCACATGACTCAGCTCCTTCCTCATCAACCAAGTCAAACTCCAATGGTCTCTTTCAATGTCTTGCGACCTGCATAATAATCATTATCATAGAAGTTGTTTGCTAGACAAGGGGGCTTAATTTCAAAATTATTCCCCATTGAATTTCTCCACTTCAAACCTTGCATTCCAAACCATCACCATTTGGTGCTATAAAAGAAAAACTAAATCTGAACACAAAAACTATAAAATAAATGTTCTCATACCATTTGTTGTGGAAAGAAAAACATAAAACCCACAAACTTAAATAATATTGTAGCACAAGTTAGTTGCAAAGAAATGAAGAAGAAAATGAAATGGAACAACAGAATAATAGACAAGGCACAAATTTATGTGGTAAAACCTTGACAATATCTTAAGGAAATATCCACAAGGTAAAGTATCAATATTATTATTGATAAAAAAAAATCATTACAATCTTCACACAATTGTTGCCATTCAATCATAATCCATCACTTTGATTTTTCCTTCAAGACAACAAGATATATATATATAATATCTTCAAGATAACAACCTCTATCAAACTTAGAAAAAATCAACTTTGTTTTATTACTTTAATTTTTTTTATTGTTTTATCTTTTCAAACATAAGTTTTTCTTTATTTCTATTATTTGTTCTTATTATCCAACATGAACAACATATTTTAAGCTTTGATTCTCTTAGGGGGCACATATGAGATCATGCTAATAGGTGGATCCTACTAAAGAAGCTAATGTGATTTCACATGATATATCTAAGCAAGTCAAAACTTAGAATGTATTGTTTAAACTTGTTGTTAAGACATGATTGTAGCCTCCACATAAACATATGGCCAAATACCATTATATTTATAATTGTAATGGATGAAAGTATCAACATGACCAAATTCTCTTATAAGTTATGGTAAGGTATTAAACTAGCAGTTAAACCTTAAAGTGTAACAAGCATGCAGATAAGGATTTATAAGCTATTTTTTTATATAAAACATTTTATCTATTTTATAAAACATGTTTTATTTTCTTATAATATATATTTTGATGAATTTTTTTTTAAATAATAATATAAAATATTGATCTTTTTAATAAGTTAGTTGTTATTATAATATTTTAATGTTAAATTAATAAAAAGAAATAAATATTTTTGGGTATGTGCAAGATTATAATGGAAGAACAAGACCTTTAAGTGGCGAAAAATTCAGAAAAATCAAAGTTAGACAAATTGACGTAAAAATTTGAATAAGTTATCTATATTATTTCAAAAATATGTAACAATGGAATCTATAGCAAATTGAATGTAGTTTCTAAACTAGTAAGTCTATTTAAAAGAAAAAATCTATTTGGTGAAAATTTTAAATTTCAATGCAGTAGTACTTAAATTTGAGGGAAAAAATAAGTAGGTGTCTTTTTAACCACCCTAGCCACAATAAAATGATAATATTTTTTTATAAGATTTTAAATATAAGTAGAGGACTTATGTCCCAATGTGATGCATATTTTTTTATAATTTTTTTCAAGTAAATAATTAATTATGAATTTTTTATTACAACTTTTAAAAAATATAAAAACTCATATGTCTAACCACCTTAACTTGGTCAAACCTTCATGAAATTCTTTTTTTTAATCTTATAGTATGTGAAACATAGAATGTGACGCATCTTTCAGATTCAAAAAATGTGATACTATTTGAAATCTATATATGTTTTTCAATTAGCCTATCAATATGGACTTTAGTCATCATTCAAATAGAAATGAATAATATTATTTATTAAACTCAAAGTAAAGCATAATTTATATTGTTGGAAATATGAGAATCTCCTTTAAAAACCCTTTTCGTTTCATCAATTTTGGATAAAAAAAAGTTTTCAACCACATATCCTACACATGCCCATCATATCACCATTTTTTGCCTCATCATGATCCTACACATACCATTTTATAATTTTTTTCTTGAATATTTTGAGTTATACTAATTATCTCACCATTGTATAATTTATATTTTTTAGTTTCTGATATATGTTCAAGTTAGATTAGTATTGAGATAATATTTTGACATTGAATAATTTGTATAACCAAACATATTATTACAAATGTATAATCTGTGCAATCTCATGTCTAATATTAATTCTTTAATAATCAAATATTTTGATAATGGTATATATACATCATATATCTATATATGTGTTAAATGCTTGCTAGACTCAATTACTTCTCCTAAAACCACACATTTTAAAGTAAATTATTATAATGAAAAGATGGGATGCTATAATTCTTACACCTATTCTCAAAACAGATTCCTTACCAAAAATGGGACTTTATTTTTCACTTTTCTTTGCTTAACTAGAACATTTAAGTCATAATATATAAATCAAAATTGACCATATATATATTCAAATTTTTTTATTAGTATGTAATATTTTTAATGTAAACACATTTGAATATAATATAAAATATAAAATATATTTATTTTTATGAATCATTCTCTTCTCCTTTGGTCTCCATAGTTTGTCTACTTTGATTGTATTTCCAATAATTAACAATTCGAGTAGTAGAGTCTTTATGTTTAGTTTGAATTTTATTCCATAAAACTAGTATCAAAGCTTTAGGTTTAGAGTGTATTGGATATTAAAGATTTTTTTTTCAAGCATGGATGGAGGTGATAGTTAGAGCTAGAAATAGCCACCATTTTTTTTTAGACAGGGATATGATGCGTGGGAAAAGAAAAGAAATACTATAATCATATAAAATAAGTTGTGGAAGTTAGTGGTCAATGGTTTCAATGATGTAATAGACCTAATATTGTATGCAACTTGAACAAATGTCCAAAAGACCCAATTGAAGGACATCGAAAGGAAAGCTGCAAAAAAACCTAAATTTGATAGAGGAAACTTTGATAGAAGCAATATTCCCTAGAATAGTAATAGATAATTATATAAAGGATACTTGGAAACTACTCTAAATCAACTATAATAGAACTATTAAAGTGAGATTAATTAAATTCTAGATGCTCTGAAGAGATTTTGAAAATATTCAAATGAAGGATGGAAAGTCTATTTTAGAATTCTCTACAAGAGTTTCTAGTTTCATAAATTGGTTGAGAATTAATGGTGAAACCATGGAAGAGAAAATGATCATAGAAATAATCATTAGTATTCTTCCCACAAAATTTGGCCCAATAGTTATTGCTTTAGAAGGGGAAAAATACCTTTCAAAGATGATAGTAGATGAGTTTATACATGTTAACTAAAAACCTGTTAGGAACACTTGAAAATGTTTGCACCTTCTTTCCAAGAGTAGATGTTCAAAGCTCAAGTTAATGCAAGAGGTAAAGGGAGAGGAAAAAAAAAATTTAGAAGGAAATATAGAGGTAGAGGTAGAACCAAATCTAGAAGGTGAAACTCTAGAGTTGGCAGAGGAAGAAACAAATTAGAAGGACCTCTAGAGGAAAAGGTAGAACCAACTCTAGAAGGTACAAATCTAGAGTTAGTATATCTAGAAGAACAAAAAGTCAAGAGGGAGAAAGAAACTCGCACCCTAGCTTTGAAGACAAAAAAATATAAAATTAAATCAAATAAAGAGTATGATAAAAGTAATGTACACTATTTTTATTATAAAAAAAATGGTCATTATGAAAGTGAATGCTCAAAAAAATATCATGACTATTCAAAATAAAGTGCAAAGATAGCTGATGAAAAAGTAGATGAGGTTGATTAGTCAAAGGAATCCATCATTTGTAATATTGATAAGTAGGGAAATACACTAAAGTATGGTACTTAGATAGTGGATGCAACAACTGCATGAGGGGAAATGAAATATTTACAATAATGGGAAAATGGTCTATTATGATTTGCACCAAGCATGGTGAGAAGAAAGAAATAGAGAATGTTTATTTTTTCCCAAGGATAAATCATAATCTCTTGAGTGTTAAATAGTATTATAGTTGGTCCAAAGAGGTTATAAAGTGTTGATGGAGAAAGGAGAGTATGTCATATTTAACAAGAATGGGAGAAACGACATGTGATAGAAGTAGTTCAAATGACAAATAACTAGATGTCTCCTTTAAGGATACAATTCTTTTTATCATCCTAATTTGTAGCTACTCCTCATAAGTATGAAAATTATATAGTTCAGTAGAATAGTAAACAGTCTTCAAGACAATTATCAGAGACCCTTCCAAGCTATGGAATATTTAAGGTATGTAAATTTAAGTTATTATTCTTCAATATTGTGTTTCTTAGTGTCTTAATTTAAAATCTAAGGAATTACTTGATATCTATAATATTTTTAATTCTATCTCTTTTAGCAGCCACATTAATTAAAAAATAGAATTTATATAAAAAAAATTAACACTAATATTTTATATAGAAGCCATAACACCCTCTTATTATATTCCTCAAAGTAGCCATAACACCCTCTAGATCATGGTTCCTTATTCTACAACACTTTACTCTCAAGGGCTTGAATTTTTTCATAATATTCTTCTATCCACCCTTGATCATGACAAAATCTGCAAAAAACTATATATGTAGGGAAGAAAGTTCCCTTCCTCATCCCAACCAAGTGATTATCGTCAACATCTCCTAGTTGCCACATAACTTTAAGGAAAACAATCCTCAATGGCACATCTATTTGAAGTACATGAGGTGTCTTACCTATGCCATAAACTCTGAGGATGGTGCAATCAGGATACATGATAATGTCTCCTTGTAGTAACAAAAAAGGTAAGCCTTTTTCCTTACTTGGTCTGGGATAATTGACATCAAAATTGAATTAATGGTGTCTTGGAATAATGTTGTAATGTGTTGTACACATTCACATCATTCTAGGACCTTGATTTGATTAAAATATGCCTTAATTGGTCCTTTAAAAAGGTGTTATAAAGTGTTGTAACACACTTTCATAATTTTCTACCATGTTTTTGCTTATTTAAGTCTAATGGGCCCTTTTTCAAATAAATTATATTTAACTTGTACCTTATTTAGGTGTTGTAACACACTTTCACATTTATCTAATGTCACCTTAATTAATGGTGGTTAATTGAGTTTAATTGACCCTTTTAATTCAAATTTGAGCCTCCTTTTTCAAGGATCTATCCCAAAACCCAATAATGATATTTTATGACATTTAATTTGGAAAATTTGTTGTCTTGAAAAGTGTTGTTATGACCCATTCATCTTTACTAGTGCAAGGTTTCCTCTCCACATAGAACACCCCTTTCTTTACATTTTTGAGGTGGGTTTTTGATGTACTTTCACCTCCCCAAAGCTTGGTCTTGGAAATTGTGCCAATGCCCATTCAACTTTTTGGGACACCCCCTTTCTATGCATTTTTGAGGTGGATTTTTGATGTTATTTCATCCCCCCGAAACACTACCCTAGAAAGTTGTGCTAGGACCTGTGGACATGGAAAATGTAACCCTTCTACTTTTTCTCATATTTAGGCCCTCCTGTTGATTTTGGCTAGATTTTTCCTTGATTTAATATTGTAATGTGGTGAACACATTTACATTAGGTCTTGGGTCCTTGAGAATCAATAAGAATTCTATGATGTCTTGTAAAAGTGTTGTGAAGTGTTGTAACCCACTTTTACACTTTTCTAGGACCTTCTCATTATAATTCACTTAAATAACTTCTTTTTATCACTTACCAAGTCTTATATCAAAGTGTTGTAAAGAATTGTAACAAACTCTCATACTTTTTTAGGCTTGTCATCACTTATTTGAACCTTTCTTATGTTTAAATGGTCCCTTAATGCACTTTCTGACCCTACTTAAGTGTGTTTTGGAGAATAATCTTGTTAAACATCATTAAATACACTTTAATTCACAACACTGAGTAAAATTTCCCTGGTGGGACCAAGTTGCCCCCTAGGGCGTCTTAGTCCCATTAGGCACAAAAATTAAAATTATTTTAAATTTCTAGCGAGATATTATTCTCTTAACCTTAAGGTCGGCCTGTGATGTGTTATTTTCAAGAAATTTTGTAAAATAAAGTATAAATAAAGGGTTTTCCCCTCATTTTGCATCTTCTAATTTCCAGTAATTCATTCATACATTAGCATACATACATTCATTATTCTCAAGCATTCTTGGCATTATCATGTCTTCATTGGAGCATCTACTTGCATATCTTAGAGTTTCTACATCAAGGGTTTCATGAGTTGTAATGTTGCATGTTGTTCATTCATCATTATCTTTCTATTTCATTTCATTTTCAAGGTTTTGATTACCAAATTGGGGTTTGACCAAGGAAAACCCCTATTTACTAACCCTTAACCCTTTTCCCCCTCTTTGCATGTGTGTTTTGCAAGTCTTGTATGCAAAGATTTCAAAGAGAAAGATGTTAAAAGGTATCATCATTCCATCAAAGTAATTCAATTCAACAAAGCCCTTAGAGAAGCTTGGAGACCTCTTGTAGCCCAGTTTTTGTAGAATCTAAACCAGACACCTGTCAAGAACAAAAGTATAGACTGAAGGCTATAGATTCCTTCTTTGAATTTCCCAAGATTCATAGGTGGACTAAGTCACCATCTGTGGCGAATTAGTCCCACTAATAGTGATTTCTGTATTTTTGGATATGCATTTGACCGAAACCTATTCTGACAGAATCTCCTTGAAACAGGACTAAGTCACCCAGCTTGGCATAAGTGTCCCACTTGGTTTCAACAAAAAATTCTATAGGATTTCGATGCCTCTATACATCACATTCTATTTTCTAGGTGCACCTCTCGAATTTCCTTCATTTTTTTTATTGTTTACTTGCATTCTTAGCTCATATTTGCATATCACAATGTGTTTTCAAATAGCTTGTATTTCTTAGGTTTTGCATTAATAATCAATATTTTTTTATTATTTTATTGCATTAGGACATTAAATTTAGGCATATTTCATTCATATTTGCATTAGTTTTGAGTGGGGACATTGTTCATTTTGGCCCATCTCTCTCCTTTTAGGTGAAAAACCCTAGATGTATTAGAGAAGTGTGGGTGCCAAAATATTTTTCCACATTTTGGTGAACCTGACTTTAAAAAAAATTACTTTTGATTTCAAGTACATTTACATCCTAGGAATAACTTGCATCAACAGTGCATTAGGTTTTGCATTGTTTAATTCATATCCTAGGGTTTTAAAAAAAATTGTATTAGGGAAAAGCTCATATAGCTTACATTTTTGCATTGCATTTCATTAAAAATTCAAAAAAAAATTGCATTTTCATACTATACCTACATCTGAAAATATAAAAATCATAAAATTCTATTTAAAAATTCTTAAAATTCTTAAAAAAATCACTACTGGGACTAATTCGCCACACTGGGCGACTTAGTCCACTTGGACATTCTGCACTATAATTTTTATCATTTCTAAATCATCTTTTGCATTTCTATTTTTTGTTATTGCATTTTTGTTACTACTTCCATTTTTTTTGTTTCATTTCATTTCTTGCATTTAGTTTTCCTTCATTCATTTGCATCATGGCTATGTGTTTTAATAAATTTGGGATGACATTAAAATCCTTAGTTGACATGTCAAGCTATGCCTTTGGAACTAATCCTAATGAAATTGAACTTTCTCATGCTCCTTCAACTCCTCATGAATGTCCTCCTCGTGATGTTGACATCATTGGAAAAGATGATGATAGCATGAATAAGCTCCTAAATGAATACCTTGACAACCTTGAAGCCAAGGTGTCCCTTTATCCTTCCATGAAACAACAAGACCTTCCTATAGTATCATCTCCTAATATTTTTGGTTATTTACATCCTAAAAAAAATGAAGGACCTAAGTTCCCTCTATCAGGTGAACCTAGTTCTTCTAAACAAGCAACTCCTCAATCATTCTACAATAACAAAGTCACTAGTACTCCAATCAACCTTGAAGAAACCTATGGAAAAAGTTTTATCATTTTAAGAAAACAAGGATGTGACACAACTGAACATAACATTCATCAAATCTTAGAACAAAATTCAAGATATGATAGCACGAAAGGGTTAGGATATCAAGATCCTCATGAAAACAAGCCCCCTAGAGAATATTGGATACTTCATGATGATGGCACGGTGATCTTTGATTCCCCTCTCAATTTGAATGTCCTTCTCCCTCATGAACAACCCTTACCTAATAACAATGACAAGGATGAAAGGATCACTTTGGGTCATCCCCCTCCTTCTATTCATGAAAAGGGTGAATATAGCAAATGCAAAGGACCTTACAAGTTACCAAAACTCAAGTTTCCTCTTCATCCACCACCTAAATTTGTGAAAGGAAATTGCAAATAATTTTAAACAAAGGACTCATACTATTATCACCTATGAATAGGTTGGTGATATATCCTAAAGATGCTAACCTTCCACATTGTGCATATCATCGTGTTCTTGGACATAGAAGTGACGAGTGTTTCCAATTGAAAGAATTATTAAGAAAGTATCATTTTGATGGTGATAATTGCTATCCAATAATTCCTTAAACCACCATTGAACACCTTATCATGCAATCATTGTAGAACACTCCCTTCTCATTATTACATGACCCTTCCCATCATCTACCTTGGATCATTTTTTCCTTGCATTAAATGAGGGCAAGAAGTTGCTAGCCTTGTCTTAGTAATGCATTTTTCATTATCCCTTAGCAGTGTTATTCACTTTTTGCTTATACCAATTGAGATTGGGAGGTGGATAACTTGGTTGACATTTGACTTGCATTTTCCTTACTAGTCTTTTGCATGTTCTTTTTTTCTTTTTTTCCTTTGAGTTTTTGCATGTGCGTAACGTGTTCCCCCATGATGTTTTGTTTGATATTCTCCTTCTCTTTATGACATTCCTCTATTTGTACCTTCATTCTTCTCTATGTCATACATTGCTTTCACCTTTCTCTCTTGTCATTTTCTTGTGCTTTCCGTTTGGGGATGACGCAAGGCATTGAGACCAAAATGTCTCTTTCATGTTGACCCAAAAGGCCCCTTTTCTTTTTATTTTCCTTTTTCATTTTCTTGTGTCTTAATTTTGAGGATGACGCAAGGAAATGAGACATCCATCTCTTTCATTGACCCTAAAAATGTCCTTTTTCTTTTTTAATTTTCCTTTCTTTTTCTTGTGTTTTCCTTTTGGGGGATGACACAAGGCATTACAAATGTCTCTTTCATGTTGACCCAAAGGCCCTTTTTCTTTCATGTGTTTTCCTTTTAGGGATGGCACAAGGAATTGAACCAAAATGTCTCATGTTGACCCAAAGAGGCATTTCTTTTTTTTTCCTTTTCTTTTCTTGTGTTTTCCTTTTGGGGATGACACAAGGCATTGAGACATTAATGTATCTTTCATGTTGACCCAAAAGATTTTCCCTTTTCCTTTCCAACTTTCCTTTTTTCATTTTCTCTCCTTTTGCAGGGATGACACATCGAACACCCTATGTCTCTTCCATGTTGACCCAAACAAATATTCATTTTTCTTTGTTTTTGCTCTTTTTGTGTCATTCTTCCAATTCTATGTATTTGGGGAATGATGACAGTTATGAGATCTCTAAAAAAAAATTGTAGCAAAGAACATGTTGACTCCAAATCCATAGATCCCTTATGTGTTTCGGTGTTTTTTTCCTTTGAAACCCTTCCTTTTTCTCTTTTCCTTTTTCTCTCATGATGACATATCCTTACTCATAAACATATGACTTGGCCTAGGGGTTTTCGAAGTTGGATCTCATGTCTTCTTTCTTGTTTCATCTTTTATTTGCTACTTTATTTAAAATAATTGCTCATAGTACGGTGTGTAGCAATTCCTTTAAAGCGAGGGCATACATTGACATTATTGATTTACATTTTTCTTTTCCTGGGTTCTTATGTAGCCTTGTTACTTCATATGATGTGTTTGTCACTTTGTTGATGACATTGGGTGTAGTGTCCTTCATGAGCATGATCTATCTCAGCATATTACATTCCTCTTAGGGGATTGATGCAACACATTGCATCCCCTAAGTTATGAATCTTCTATTCTTTGATTGGTCGTCTCTTGGATACATTAGACACAATGTTCCCTAAGTTAAAGGACTCACATGAACTAAGCAAGACTCCTTTGAACATTCTTTGCATGTTACATTTTTCATTTGTTATATGGCCACCTTGCACAACACAGCTTGCATGCTTGTGGTGCCATCACATTTTTTCATGAGCTCCAAGCATACAAATTTTTTCTTATCTCATGAATCTTGAAAAATCATTTTCTTTTTTGATTCCTTATTAAAGTTATCAGGAGGTATAACTTTGGTATGGTTGAGTGGGAAGCCCATTTTGAGTCATGACTTTCCCATATCCACCTATGTGTGTGTGAGTGCATACCAACCATGAGTGTATGTTTCTCATATTTTGGGCCTTCTCACCCAGTGGACAACCATGAATTTCATTGCCTCAAAGTGTGTATGCATTTTCTTTCCAGATGAATAGCCTAGATTTGATCCACAACAGGATGGAAAAATGATCAAAGGTTGATCCGACTCTCTTTTTCCTTTTCTTCCTCTTCATTTACATCATTCTCATGTGTGTTTATTTGTGCTCATGATTCGTTGGCCATGGGATCTTTATACTAGGGGCTTGTTCATCCCTCTTGATCATTGTTGTCTCATCTTGCTAGAATTAGTTCATTGGAACCCCTCTTGATTACACGTTTGGCTACTTTAGTGTGAGTTTGAATTAGGTTCATCATCTCACTAAAGTGGGGGCTAAATTTGGACATTAAAAAAGTAACCCTTCTACTTTTTCTCATATTTAGGCCCTCTTAGTGATTTTGGCTTTATTTTGTCTTGATTTAATGTTGTAATGTGGTCAACACATTCACATTAGGTCTTGGGTCCTTGAGAATCAATAAGAATTCTATGATGTCTTGTAAAAGTGTTGTGAAGTGTTGTAACCCACTTTCACACTTTTCTAGGAACTTTTCATTATAATTCACCTCAATAACCCCATTTTATCACTTATCGAGTCTTATTTCAAAGTGTTGTAATGAGTTGTAACAAACTCTCATGTTTTTCAAGGCTTGTCATCACTAATTTGACCCTTTCTTATGTTTAAATGGTCCCTTAATGCACTTTTTGGCCCTACTTAAGTGTGTTTTAGAGAATAATCCCATTAAAAATAATTAAATACACTTTAATTCCCAACACCTAGTAAAATTGCCTTGGTGGGACCAAATCACCATTTGGGGCGACTTAGTCCCACTAGGCACAAAAATCAAAATTATTTTAGGTTTCTAGCAGGATATTATTCTCTTAACCTTAAGGGAAGCCTATCATGTGTTATTTTTGGGAAATTTTTTAAAATCAAGTATAAATAAAGTATTTTCCCCTCATTTTGCATCGTCTAATTTCCAATAATTCCTTCATACATTAGCATAGATATATTTGTTATTCCTTCAAGGGTTTGGTAAGTTGTAACATTGCATGTTGTTCATTCACCATTCTCTTTCTATTTCATTTTATTTTTGAAGGGTTTTATTACCAAATTGAGGTTTGACCAATGCAAACCCCAATTCACTAATCCTTAACCCTTTTTCCCCTCTTTGCATCTGTGTTTTGTAGGTCTTGTATGCAAAGTTTTCAAAGAGAATGGTGTTAAAAGGTATCATCATTCCATTAAATTCATTCAAGTCAACAAATCCCTAAGAGAAACTTAGAGACCTCTTGCAACCCAATTTCTACAAAATCAAAATCGAACACCTATCAAGAACAAAAGTAGAGACTAAAGGCTACATATTCATGCCTCAAATTTCTCAAGATTCATAGGTGGAATAAGTCACAATTTGTGGTGAATTATTCCCACTGACAGTGATTTCTGCATTTCTGGATACCCATTTGACTGAAACCTATTCTCGTAGAATCTCCCTGAAACATGACTAAGTCACCTAGCCTGGCACAATTGTCCTAGTTGGTTTCAATAGAAATTCTATAGGATTCCAGAGCCTCTTTGAATCACATTCTAGTTTCTAGGTGTGCCTCTCCAATTTCATTCATTTATGTTATTGTTCACTTGCATTCTTAGGTGATTTTGCATATCACAATGTGTTTTCAAGCAACTTTTATTTCATAGGTTTTGCATTAATAATCAATATTCTTTATCAGTTTATTACATTAGGAAATTACATTTAGGCATATTTAATTCATATTTTCATTAGTTTTGAGTGGATACATTGTTCATTTTGGCCCATCTCTCTCCTTTTAGGTGAAAAACCCTAGAAGTATTAGAGAAGTGTGGGTGCAAAAAACTTTGTCCACAAGACCCATTCACCTTAGGACCCATCCTTTTGAATTTAATTGTGGTGGGATCCTTCTAATTTTAATACCCAAATTTGAGGTCGACTTGAATTCTTTGAATTTCTAGGTTAATCTCTCAATTTAGTATAAATAAGTGGTTAATTCACATTGTTTCACCTAGAAAATTGAAGTCTACAAGAGAATTTCAATTACATTTACAAGGAATTTCAAGGTAGAATAGAAGAGTTTATTGCAACAATTCAAGATCATTTCATCATGTTAAGGGTTTTTTGCATTCATGCATGTTGTTGAGCAAATATTACTGATGTAGTATTGAAGATCTTGGAAAGCTATATAGGAGTGAATTTTCACCCCTTACACAAATTCCCCTTTCACACATCTTCACCTTTGAAAATAAAATCCAAAGGAAAAATTCCACATCAACAAGTTTCCTTTCTTCAACTTGGCATCTGTATTTTGTATAAGTAGAAGAATATTTGTCAAAGACACATGCGTGATGCGTAGACATCTATAAAGTGTGCTTACATCCCTGATGGATTCCTACATCTAAAGTTGGCAGAGGCATTATGCTTTTGATTAGGGTCGATTTGTAGTGTCCCTCTTCGACTAACTGACCCCAAAAATGGTAGACTCTTCCTTCTCCTTGAAATTCATCCATTCTTTGTTCAACACATCTCTTTTTGCAACCTCTAAGCATTCAATCCATCCTTTTTTCACATTCTCAAGCACTTCAAACATTTTCAATACTCCATTACAACAACAACACTATGTCAACTCTGCAAAGCAAGTGTGAAGCAAGCCATTACAACATGGGCTTGAGGTTTAGTGAGACCTCCCTTCATTGTAGTTGAGGTTGTGGTGATTGTTCAATCCTTCTTTCTCCTCTATTGGCTAGCCATCTCTTGGTGGAGGTGCTAACATTTCACTCCTCTCCTTTGTGATTTGGTTGAGTAGCACTTTACTATTTTGTAGTGTTATTTGTATTCCTTCCTTCTTTACTTATTTATCATATATTTCTCTCATTGCTATCTGGTTGTCCATGGAGGTGGTAACACCAAAACAGGGGTCTATCTAAAGCATACCCATATACAACGCCAACAATTTTCCCCTCTTTCTTGTGTATAGGAGAATGTAATTTTTGAGCTAGCTAGCGAACCTGCATCTTTGTGAGATTATCTTTATTTCCTTAGCCTTTATCTACCTACTTTTCCATCTTCATTTGTATCTGTCCTATCTTATTATTATGGTTTTCCCATCTAAACCAACCAGCTAGGCCAATTAGTTAGTTTTTGAGTAGTTTGTACTATGTTCACTATTTTATGACTGTACAGATGCCAACATGCCCGAGAGATGCTAGCGTGCCATGTTGATGTCCCAAAACTACATTGTTGTCCTCAAACTAGGAGGTGTCTGAGGCACATTATTGACTCTGAAAACTAGCTCACCAGGCCAAAAACAAGTTTGGATTTGTAGAGTGATTAAGGCACATTATAGTCCTCATCATTCTTGATCCCTATTCCCAAAACATCCTTTAAAGTGAGGTAAGTTAGGGCAGCCCTCCGCTCTCGACTCTTCATGTCCTAGGGACTTGATGTGGTTAGTCCCCCTCTCTTAAACTTTTGGTGAACCCGACATGAACCAACATCTCCTCATTCATTGGTGTTGACGCTTTCCATTATATCTTATGATCATTGTTCCCTTGAGTGTTGTGAAGGTTTAATATGAGCATCAAAACCCATTCCACAACCTTTGGGTATATTCTTACGAAAATTGTATGACACCTTTCTATGTAGAGGACGAAGGTCACTACTAGTTTCTCTATAGGCCCTTTTGTTGGATCTGTCATTGGTCTTGTTGCTCAGGAGTAGTTGTCGAAGGGTGAGGTAGGTATCTTTAATGAGACTAACCATGTATTGCATTGTATAAAAATGGTCCCTTGTCATTTTCATGGTCTGTTAGAACTTTCTTCATGATGCTTGGTCAATTTTTCTTTTATTTAATGTTAGAATGTGGCTTAAAAATTCACATTAGTTCCTTAAAATTCAAATAATGACATCTTTTGAAGGTGTTGTGAAGTGTTGTAAAACATTTATACACTTTTATATACTCTATTCATTACAATTCACCTAAAAATCACCATTTTATCCCTAATCAAGTCCTATTTTGAAGTGTTGTAAAGTCTTGTAATAAGAATTCATGTTTTTCTAGGCATAATTTCACTATTTACACCTTTCTTATGCTTTATTTGACTCCTTTATGCCCTTATAAGTCTTAGTTAAGTTTTTTTTGAATGTAAATCTAACAAACAACATTAAATGTGACTTAATTCTTGACACCCACTTTCAAGTCCAAGGTGGGACCTAGTCGCCATGGGTGGAAAATGAGTCCCTCTTGGCTCAAAATTCAAAATATTTTAAATTTTCTTTTGGGTTTTCATTCAAAATTACCTGATGTTGGCCTGTGATGAGGTATCATCAAGTTATTAAGGAACAAGTGTGTATAAATATGTGTTTTTACATTCATTTTAACCCCCATTCATTCAAGCATTCACCAAGTTCATTAATTCAAGCATTCGAGTACTTTGCATCATCTAATCAAGCATCAATCAAGCATTTTGGAGTAGCCATGTACATAACTTTATGTTTTATTCAACAAGGGTTTGGTAAGTCGGTAGCATTTGCATGTTATTTGTTGACCATTATCTTGCATTTCATTATTCCATTAAGGGTTTTATTACCAAAGTGGGGTTTGACTAAGGCAAACCCCTATTCTCTAACCCACAACCATTTTTCCCCTCTTGCATGTGTATTTTCAGAATTGTGTATGTAGATTTGACAAGTAGTTAGGTGTTGAAAGGTGGTAAATAGGTCAAAAAGGTGCTTCAAGTCAAATCAACCTCATTTCAAGCTTGGAGAAGACATTATGTCCATTTTCTATAGAATTAACTTCCTCAACCCGACAAGCAGACAACATTAGATCTAGTGCTACAATTTTGGGAGAGGACTAATTCACCATCAGTGGTGAATGAGTCCCACCTTAAGGTTGGAAATTCATATTTTGTCAGATTCCATATCCCAACATTTAGAAACTAGTTTTCGACAATTTTCATTAGAAGCAGGACTGATTCACCATTAGTGGTGAATGAGTCCCACTGGTGATTTTTAGTGATCTTAGTTAACATTCAGAATATTCCAGATTCTCCATTCTCTACCTATGTGAGCTCTAAATCAGTCTTCCTCCATTTTTTTCTACATTTGTTCATACTTAGTTCATGTTTTCATATCACATTGTGTTTTCCAACATTGCATAATTCTTAGGTTTTGCATTCATAATCAGTCAAACAGTTCATTCAATTGCACTTAGTTCATTCCATTTAGTCTTAATTACATCATACATTGCATAATTTGAGTGAACCTAGCATAGATCTTTTGTGTGGGGTTTATCTCTCTCCTTTTAGGTGAAACATCCTAAGAGTACAAGAGTAGGCTATAAGCTACACCCAAAAATCTATAATTCATTTTGGTGAACCTAATGATTTGAGCACTTTATGTTTCTGATTTCAATTGCATATTGCATCCTAGACTTTATTTGCATCAACATTCAATTAGGGTATTGTCTTGTTTTTGCATCCTAGGGTTTCTCAAATTGCATTAGTGAAAGACTCATTTAGATTTCATTTTTGCATTGTATATCATTGAAAAATATAAAAATCTGCATCTATATGCTTAATTGGAATTTGCAAAGCATTAAAATCAAGTTAAATTTTTTGAAAAATGCAAAAAAAATATCATAGTTGGACTCATTCACCACCTTGGGCGAATCAGTCCACCTACATATTTCAGACAACATTTTCAAACATTTTCTGGGTATTTCCTGCATTTTTGTTTTTTGTAATTGCTTTCTATTTTAGTTTTCAAATTCTCTATTTGACTATATTTCTTGCATCTTATTTTACTTGCATTCATTGTCATCATGGCATTTTCTTTTAATAAGTTTTGGAATTCATTAAAATCCTTTGTAGACATGTCCAATTGTGCCTTTGGCTATGATCCTAATGACCTTGAGCTTCCTCATGATCCTTCAACTCCTCATGATTTTTCTCCTCTTGATGTAGACATCATTGGAGAAGACAATGATAGAACAAACAAAGTTCTTCAATGAATGTCTTCATAACATAGAATCCAATACAACCTTTTACCCATCCATGACGCCACAAGATCTTCCTATCATTGTACCTCCTGATCATTTTGCATATTTGCATCCTGAAATCAGTAAAGGACCTAAAGTTCCTCAATCAAGTGGACCTAGTTCCTCTTAACAAACACATCATCACCCATTTTATGATCACAAAGTCACAAACACTCTCATAAGTCTTGAAGAAACATATGGTAAAGGCTTTACTATCCTCAGTAAACAAGGTTGTGACATAGTGCATGAACATGACATTCACCAACTTCTTGAACAAAAACCAACAAAAGAAAACACCACATGATTAGGATATCAAGATCATCCTCATCCTAACAGATCTCATTTTGAATATTGGAGACTTCAAGATGATGGTATAGTGATCTTTGATTCTCCTCCTAACTTGAATTTCCTCCTTCCATGTGAACAACCATCACCTTAATCTAATGAAAAGGATGCTAGGATCCCCATGGGTCATCTTCCTCCTATTCACAAAAAAGGAGAGTCTAGCAAATTAAAATGACATTACAAATTGAAGAAACTAAAGTTTCCTACAAATCCTCCACCTGAATGTTCAAGGAGACTTCAACTACTTTTTAAAAAAGGTCTTATACTTTTTCCACCTATGAATAGGTTGATCATTCATCCAAAAGATTCTAACATACCATTTTGCGAATATCGTCATGTTCTTGGACATCAAACCGAAGAATGTCAAACATTGAAGGACATACTGGATAAGTATCACTTCACTGAAATTGATTGCTTTCCTATTATCCCATAAACACTAAATCCCTTTATCATGCCATAGTTGTAGAATTCCCTATTCTCACTAGTGCATGATCCTTTCACATCACCCACCTCAACTCATGATTTCCCTTCATTTTATGGGGGGAAAGACATTGTTAGCCTTGCCAAGTATGTGCAAGATCATCATAGATAAAACAAGCCCTTAAGTGGCAAAAAATTCAAAAAAATCAGAGTTAGGAAACTTGACATAAACGTTTGAATAATTTATCTATATTATTTCAAAAATATGTAAGAATAGAATCTATAGCAAATTGAATGTAGTTTCTAAACTAATAGGTTTATTTGAAAAAAAAAAAATCTATTTGGTGAAAATTTGAAATTTCAATCTGTTAATTACTTAAATTCTAGGAAAATATAAGTGAGTGTTTGTTTGACCACTATAACCACAATAAAATGATAATATTTTTTTTATAAGATTTTAGATATAAGTAGAGGACTCATGTCTCAATGTGATGCATATTTTTTTTTTGTAATTTTTTTTCCAAGTAAATAATTAATTATATGAATTTTTATTTATAACTTTTAAAAGATATAAAAAAATTGTATGTCACGACCACCTTAACTTGGTCAAAACTTCATGAAATTCATTTTTAAATCTTATAGTATCAAAGCATAGAGATGTGACACATGTTTCAGATTCAAATGTGATACCGTTTGAAAGCTATAGATGTTTTCAATCATCCTATCAATCAAAACTTTAGTCGTAATTCAAATAGAAAATGAATAATAATTATTTATTAAATTAAAAGTAAAATATAATTTATATTGGTGGAAAGCTAAGAATTTCCTTTAAAAACCCTTTTCATTTCATCAATTTTTGGTAAAATGGAAGTCATCAGCCACATACCCTACGCATACCCATCATATCGCCACTTTTTGGCCCATCATGATCCTACACATACCCTACCCTTGTAGTGCACTTGTTTTTGTCTCTTAAAGCTATGTTATTCCTTTATCGCTTAACTACTTAAGTTTCAGAAACCAATAACTTAGTTAATTATTAACTTACATCTGCAATACTAAGCCCTTTTCACATTTTTCTTTTATGTGTGTATTGTGTTCCCCTATAACATGTGTTTGATGTTTTCTCTCTTTGTACACTTTTATTCATACCTCTATTCTTCTATCTATCATACATTTTTCATTTTCTTTTTTGCTTTTGTCTTGTGTTTTCCATTTGGGGATGAGACAAAGTGTTGAGACGCCCCATGTCCCTTCCATGTTGACCCAAAAGGGGATGAGGCAAAGCATTGAGATGCCCTATATCTCTTCCATGTTGACCTAAAAGGTCATTTTCTCTTTTGTTTTCACTTGTGTTTTCCTTTTGGGGATGACGCAAAGCATTGAGATGCCCTATGTTTCTTCCATGTTGACCCAATTGGTTCCTTTTCCTTTTTACTTTGTCTTTTTCTTTTGTTTTCCTTTTGGGGATGATGCAAGGCATTGAGACCAAAATGTCTCCATCATGTTGACCCAAAATATTTTCCTTTCCTTTTTCCTTTTTTTTTAATTTTCACTTGTGTTTTCCTTTTAGGGATGATGAAAAGCATCGAGAGTGCAATGTCTCTTCCATGTTGACCCAAAATGAACTATATTTTTCTTTTTCTTTTTCTCTGTTTCTGTCATTCTTCTAGTTCTATGTGCTTTGGGGAATGATGATAGTTCTGATATCTTTAATAAAAAACATTACAGTAACGAACATACTAACCCCAAATCCATAGATCCCTTATGTGTTTCATGTGATCCTTTTTTGGGGAAACTCCCTTTTCTTTTGTTTTCTCTTTTGTTCACATGAAGAAACCTTACTCAGAAACATATGAATTGGCATAGACCTTTTTGAGTTAGATCTCATGTCTTCTTTTTCCTTTTTCATTTTCTTTCCTTTGCTACATTAAAGTAATTGATCATAGAATGGTGTGGAGCAATTCCTTTAAAGTGGGGGGTATACATTACCATAATTCATTTACATTCTTGGTTCTTAGTGCATCCTTGTCATTTCATATGATGTGTTCATCACTTTATGGATGAAATTGGGTATGATGTCCTTGAAACATATATTTTTGGGACCCTATGGACTACTCTTGGACTTCTAGGGTTTTTCACCTAAAAGGAGAGAGATAGGGCCAAAAATGCTGATGTATCACTCAAATTAGGATGTGTGTGATGTGAAGTTATGTAAATTAAGTTAAATAAATACAATAGATTAATCTAGGTGATTGAAAATGAATGCAAAAGTGTAATTACAACTATGTTTGAAAACACATTGTGATATGCAAACAACTATGTAAATGAAGAAATTATGCAGAACAAAAAGTAAAGGGATAAATCTTAGTGCACCTGGGTGAAATGTGAGCTTTTTGGAGTGTTTTGGATGCTAGTGAAATTCACTAATTTTTCACGGTGGGACTCATTCGTGCAGGGTGGCGAAGCAATCCACCTACTGGTGAAAATTTGTCAAGAGCTGGTTTTTGTCTATTAGGATCTGAAATTTGAAAAAACTCAAGTTTCCAGTCCTAAGGTGGGACTCATTTTCCATAGGTGGTGAATTAGTCCTCCCCCAAATTTCTAAAAAACTAGGAGACAACTCTGCAACACTAGATCTGAGAATGTCCACTTGTTGACTTGCCAAAATCAAATCTACAAAAAATCGACAAATAAATCTCTCCAAGCTTGATTTTGACTTAGGTTGACTTGAAGCAACTATTTGAATTGAAAATCACTCTTCAAAACCCAATAAACTATCAAATCTACAAACAAAGAGTTGCAAACAAATAAGAAAAAGGGTAAAAATGATTAAGGGTTAGTGAATAGGGGTTTGCCTTGGTCAAACCCCAATTTTGGTAATCAAACCCTTGAAAAGACAATGAAATGAAAGAGAAAGATAAACTAATAACATGCAAGTGTTATCAAATCACCTAACTCTTGATAATAAAAGTTTGAAATAATGTCAATGGTTGCTTCAAAGTACTTGAATATTTCTTGAATTGATGATGTAGAATGCTTGGATGCTTGAGATTGCTTGAATATGATATGTAAATGTTGGAGGATGTAAAATGAGGTGAAAAATACTTATTTATACAATTCTTGTGCCTTAGTATATGTTCAATACCTCATCATAGGCTGACATCAAGTGATTTTGAATAAACTCCCAAAAGGAAATTTGAAATATTTTGAATTTGGGGCCAAGGGGGACTCATTCGCCACCCATGGAAAATGGGTCCCACCTAGGACCTAAAAACATATTTCAGGAAATATGTTTTATTTAATGTTCTTTGTCAGGATAATATGCAACAATACACTTAATTACAACTTATAAGTGCATAAAGAGACCAAATAAAGTATGAGAAGGGTTTAAATAGTGAAAATATGCCTTGAAGAGCATGAAAGCTTGTTACAAGACTTTACAACACCTCAAAATAGGTCTTGTTGATGAGTGAAAAGGTGGTTTTTAGGTGAATTACAATGAATAAAGTCTAGAAGAATGTATAAATTTCTTACAAAACTTCACAACACCTTCACAAGAAATCATTCTTTGAGTTTTAATGCCTAAATAAGCATGTTCAAACCATAATTCAACATAAAATCAAAGCAACATAGTTCCAACACCTTGAAAAAAGACATAAAAGGCCATGAAAATGACAAGGGGCCATTTTTCTATGGCACATTTAGCCCCCACTTTAGTGAGAGGATGAACCTTCCTCAAACTCACACTAAAGTTTCCATGAACATTGAGGGGAGGGTTCAAATGTATTTTTGTTACCAAGATGGAATGACAATGATCAAGAGGGATGATCAATCCCCCAGGATGAAGATCCCATGAAAAACTAGACATAAGAACAAAGGAACACACAAGTGCTGAGATTAATTAGATGAAGCTTCAATGATCAATCCAACTAGTTGTGAAAACAGATCTAGGTTGATTGTTTGAAAAAGAGAATGTGTACTCACTCTAGGGCCACAGAACTTTAGGTTGTCTGCAAGGTGAGAAGGCCCAACTATATACTCACTCTAAGGCCATGAAGCTAGTTGTTTGTGGGGTGAGAAAGCCCAAAAAGTAAGATACATATGCTAGTTGGTATGCACTCACAAAACACAAAGGTGGCTATGGGGAAAAGTTATGCCACTAGGTGGGCTTCCTGCTCAACCATGTCAAAGTTATACTCATTGATAACTTTAACAAGGCACCACAAGGAAGTGCTCATAAACAAAAAGGAAAGGTACCACAATCATGCAAGTTGCATTATGCAAGGTGGCAAAAGGGAATGAAAAATGTAAAGTGAAAAGATGTTCAAAGGAGTCTTGTTCAGTTTATGCAAGGTCAGTCACTTAAGGAACATCGTGTTTAATGTCTCCAAGAGAGGACCAATCAAATAATAGTGTATTCAAAACTTAGGGGATGCAGTACATCGAATCAAGCCACCAAGAGGAATGTAATATGCTGAGATAGATCACAATTATGAAGGAAATTGCACCCAACGTCATCCACAAAGTGACGAATGCATCACGCAAATGACAAGGCTGCACTAGAAACCAAGAATATAAATGAAATAATGGTAATGTACGCCCACCACTTTAAAGGAATTGCTACACATCGTTTTGTGATAAATTGCTTTAAAGTAGAGAAGAAAATAGAAAGAAAACAGGAAACAAGACATGAGAGCCAAACTAGAAATCTCTATGCCAAGTCATATGTTTTGAAGTTAGGCTACGTCATGTCAAGAAAAAATAAAAAATAAAGGAAAAAGGGAGTTTCCCCCAGAAAAGAAAGCACGCCAAAAACATAAGGGATCTATGAATTTGGGGTTAGTATGTTTGTTGCTCCAATGTGTTTATGTGAAAGAGCTCAAAATTGTCATCATTCCCCAAAGAACATAGAACTGGAAGAATGACACAAAGAGAGAAAAAACAAAAGAAAATCAAAGTTTTCTTTGAATCAAAATGGAAGAGACATTGTGGTCTTGACGCTTTGTATCATCCCCAAAAAGGAAAACA
>VDFB02018028.1:0-15612 GCA_007258455.2 Sequoia sempervirens
TTTGGTTTCTTGTAGACATAAGTATCTTTCCTCGCTTGTCATATTGTGGTTCTAGTCTTACTCCACAGTTTTCTTCTAGTGCTTCTTTGCAGCAATCATCTCATTGTAGGGGGTTTTGTCCCAATGGGTTTTCCTTCTCTACCTCATTATTGCATTTGTACATGGCACTGACGCCTTGTTTCGGACCCATTCATGCTTTCTTGCATTCATCTTAGTTTTAGGTGCATGCTTTGTTAGTCTCCCTAAGTTGCACTTATGGGGGGTGTTAGTGTAATTAATATTTAATTACACTTGCATAAGTTTACTTAGGTAATATTTTAATTCGTAGGTTAATTATTCTCATCCTTATCTTGTTGAGCTATCTTATTGCTCAAGATAATATTAGGGTTATGCATACTTTGCTTTTATAAATCAAATTGTAGACATCCAAATTTGGACACTTAATTTATCCAAATTTATCACTTTTCATCTAAACATCCTATTTTTTGCATTAATTAAGTAATATTACTATTATTTAATTAATATCCTAAATTCTGCCAAATCCCTAAGGTATTTAATTAATAATTAAATACCTTACCCTCCTTAATCTTCTTTTCATCAAATGAATTAAATAAATATTACATTTATTTAATTCCTCACATGTCATTTTCATCTAATCCTAATCCATCTCCTAATCTCTTCATTAAGAATGTGCACATGCCTAATCCTTGATTAGGATATGTCACATCCTCCAACTTTTGCAAGTTGGCTTCTAATCCTTAATTATCCTCTAATTACTAATTAGTTAAATCTAATTAGTACCTTGGTCAACTCTCCCCATCCCCCAAGGAATTTTTAATTCCTTTTTATTCACCCTAGGTTCCCCTCTTCCCCATGTGAATTTTTAATTCACATTTTATTCCTCCTAGAATCCCCTTTTTCCATGCATCTTCTAGAATCTTTGACTTGTCACATCAAGTCGCATGTGACAAATTCCCACCTTTTGGGAATCTTGTCTTATCCAGTAGATTCTTCCAATCATTGTGAATTTAAAATTCACTTTTATTCTCCCAAAGTTTTCCCCTTCCCTATGTGATCATTGAAAGGTCACATCAAAGTACTTGGAAGGTACTTGTCTTTCCGCCACATCATGTACCTCCCTTCCACATCACCTACACATCATCTCACCCTTGGCCATCCCACATTCCACATGTCAAAATGTGAGGGCTTGTGAGTCCTCAACTCACCTTAGCCCTTCATCTTGACTTTGTTGGATAAATCCCAACCATTGAATTCTCTAGATAATTCAATTTTATCTATAAATACCCCATCCTCTAAGGCATTTAAAGGAGACTTAGCCATTTTCTAACTAAATGCTGCCATTTTGTACACTCATCTAGCCATCAATTTCATCCATTTGCATTTACATCCAAGCATATAGTTAAGCCTTGCATCTAGCCATATCAAGAGCCATCAAGGAGCATACAAATCAAATCAAAATCAAGGGCCAACCAAGGAGTTTCAGCTGCAAAAAGGGAGGTATAACCATTTGCAATTATTTTACTCTTTTCCTCTTTGCATTTACAAATTTCTTAGGCTAATCTTGAGGTGTTTCTTTATATTTTTCCATTGCATTTTAGTTGCTTAGAATAGGTTAGAAATTTTGGTATCACATTTCTGGCATGCCCGGTGGGACCCACAAGCGGGTTCCTCAATTTAACATTTGTTGTTGTTGATTTTTTTGAAGGAATACATCGCGGAAGGGCGACTGCACCCCTGATTTTCTGCAGAGGGGCGACTGTGCCCCTGATTTTCCGCAAGAAGGGCAACTACGCCCCTGATTTTCTGTAGAAGGGCAACTGCGCCCCTGATTTACTGCAGAAGGGCGATTGCGCCCCTATTTTACTGCAGAGGGGTGACTATGCCCCTGTTTTACTACAGAGGGGCGACTATGCCCCTGGGCTAAAATTTTGGTGCTAACGTTTTGTGCAGAAGGGCGACTACGCCTCCTCCTTGACTAAAATTTTTGGCTAACACTTTTCTTGCAAAAAGGCGACTATGCCCCTTCCTTGACTAAAATTTTTGGCTAACACTTTTCCTACAAAAAGGCGACTATGTCCCCCTAAATAAAATTTCTGTGCTAACACATTTTTTTGCAGAAGGGCGACTGCGCCCCTAATTTACTGCAGAAGGGCGACTGCACCCCTGATTTTCCGCAGAAGGGCGACTATGCCCCTGGTTTACTGTAGAAGGGCAACTGCGCCCCTGGTTTACTGCAAAAGGGCGACAGCGCCCTCTTGTCACTGCAAAGCAACACATTTTGGAAGGTAAAACTGTCATTTTAGCTTCATTTTTTTGTTGTTTTCAGGTACTAACCCCCTAACACTGTTTCTTGCAAGGATATTGGTGTTTTTTGCCAACTCTTTGCAGCAATTTCTTGGGTAATTGGAAAGGAACGTGGGATAAAGCAACCAACAGTTGCTTGCAGGGCTATCTGTTGGCTCATATTTCTAAAACTATTTTTGCTTATCCTGTTAATCTAAGAACATAGCTTAATTAGGGGGATTAATATTCATTGTATGTTGTGTCTATCTTTTTGTGTTACCCAAAGAGGGCATTGGTTTGTTTTCACTTTCCCCTTCCACTTTGTGTGAGCCTGGGGAGTAGTTGAAAATGATTAGTGTTTTCTTTCTAGTGGGACCTGCTTGGGGATTTCATTACCCCAAGGGACGATTCCATCCATGTGTACCGGTAGGGTATATAAAGGGGGGAGAGAAAAAGTTGTACCTCAATCCAGTCGCATCGTAATTGGCAGAGCGTCGAAGCTAGGGTGATACCTAGATAGACATGAAGAGTTGGTCCAAGCCCTTCAGTATCTCGCTGGGGTTCCCGACTCACACTTGTGACGGGCTGGTGTTCACAGTTGTGCCTCACATACCAAGAGTATATCGAGGACTCCCTAGACACCTTGTGTATCCTAGATTAAGACCTCTTTGGCCATACCCTTAACACTAATCATAGGATTGTATTTGCTTGAGAGTGTTTTCTTGTGAAAAACCAGTAAACTTTTTAACAAATTGGCCTTATTATTGTCATTTTAAAGTCCTTGCCATAGTCATTTTCATCAAACCAAGTCTCTGATTTACTGCAGAGGGGCGACTGCACCCCTGTTTTACCGCAGAAGGGCGATAGTGCCCCTATTTTATTGCAAAAGGGTGACTGCGCCCCTGATTTTCCATAGAAGGGCAACTGGGCCCTCTAATTTACTACAGAGGGGCGAATTTTCCCTCCTAAACACCCAAAATTTCCTCGTTTGGATCCATTTAGCCTCTAAATCATCGTCTAATCATTCCAAACCTTTGTATCATCATCCCAAGCCTCTGTTTTGTCATTCTAAACCTCTGAAAACCTCTGTTTAATCATTCTAAAGCTGCATTTTATCATTCCAAACCTTCGTTTAGCCATTCCAACATCTATTTGACCAAGTAGTCTTTCATCCTTTTCAAATCTTCCGCCACTCATTTTTGAGTAATATTTCATCCATTCCAAGCATCCATCTCCTCATTCTAAGAGTTGTTTATCCTTTCCAATCAATTGTTTACTCATTTCTAACTTTCAATCATTCATCGATTCTAAGAAATCATTAGTTTCGAGTGCTTGATCATTCCTCCATTCCAATCATTTTCCCAAATCTGATCATCTATTTCCTCAATCTGATTATCCAACACCCCATTCCAATCTCTTGTCTCTTCATTTTAACAGCCCATTTACCCACTTAAAAATTCCACCCCACAGTGGGGCGAATCTACCATGAAAAGGGGCGAATCTGCCCCTCTATGAGGGCACAGTCGCCCCAAGAAGGCACAATCGCCCCAGGAGGGCACAGTCGCCCCAAAAGGGGGCACAGTCACCCCAGAAGGGCACAGTCACCCCATAAGGGCATAGTCACCCCAAAAGAGGGCACAGTCACCCCAAAAGGGCACAATCGCCCCAAAAGAGGGCACAGTCACCCCAAAAGAGCACAGTCGCCCCTCTGTGAGGGATTCGAAAAACAAGCATATCCATTTCCCAAATCCAATCAGTGGAACCAATCTCATCATATCTTTCAATCCAATCCTAATTCCAACACTTAGAACATCATTAGAGTCCATATCTAGCATCAAATCATCCATCCCAATCACCTAGACTTCATTTTGAGAATTCTGATTTTTGTGTCGAAACTTCTAGAGGCCATAACTTTTGACTTGGGTGTTTGTTTGAGCTAAAATTTTACGGGTGGTTGCATTATGAGATGGCATGTGGATTCCTGATGGACTAGAAATCCCTCGGACCGCGTTTCGCCACATTTTTGGGGCCTCAAACTTTCATCTTGACCCTCAAAATCGCAATTTAGTATTTTTTTTATCTCTCAAAAAATCATTTTTGTCAATAACTCAAAATGCATGTCTCAAATTTGGGATGTTAGTTGGCAATTCATCCTATCTTTGTTTTGGGTATTTTTTGGGAAAAAACTGGACCTCAAAAGTATGCCCGTCAAGTTTCCTAAAATGGCAAAATTTGACAATTTTTGAAAATTGCCAAATCTAGAAAAATCTGATTGTCAACACCTTATGTTCTCTAAACTCCAGAACTTGGTGTAGAATCAATCCCATCACATCCTCCAATCATTCTAAGCTTCAACCCAATCCTAATCTAAGCTTTAATCTAATCCCAATCTGAGCTTAACCAAAACCCTAATATGAGGTTTAGTCATTTCAAACAGTTGTTCTCCCTTTTCAATCATCTGTTTCCCCAATCCGAGTAAACACTCATATATTTCAAACCTTCATTTATCATCTAAAACTCTATTTTGGAAATTCCAATCATCCGTTTACTCGTTCTAAGTAAACCTTCATCCATTTCAAACCTCATTTCATCATTCCAAACTCCCGTTCAGTCATTTTGATCATTCGTTTACTCGTTCCGATTAAACATTCATCCATTTCAAACCTCACTTCATCATTCCAAACTCCCGTTCAGTCATTCCAATCATCCGTTTACTCATTTTGAGTAAACATTCATCCATTTCAAACCTCACTTCATCATTCCAAACTCTCGTTCAATAATCTCGATCAATCATTTACTCATCTTGAGTATTCATCATCCATTTCTCCAATCAAATCATCGTTTTCCCCATCCATATCCCCTAAACTTCATTTCAGTTTATTATCCAAATTGACCTAAGATTTTG
Organism: Sequoia sempervirens; assembly: GCA_007258455.2. Lineage (NCBI taxonomy): Eukaryota > Viridiplantae > Streptophyta > Pinopsida > Cupressales > Cupressaceae > Sequoia > Sequoia sempervirens. The sequence continues at coordinate 5,210 of VDFB02018028.1, forward strand.
ATTTGATCATCATCATCAACATCTGCTTAGGATTGTCATTCATCCTAAGCTAATCATCATTGTTGGCCCAATCAATTCACCTTCAATCTCAAGGTGGATTCGGTGCTGCAATCATCCATTTATTCTTTAATCCGATCAATCAACATCCTAAGTCACCTAGGATAACCTCTGAACGGGGTTTTTCAATCCCTCTCATCATCCTATCTGATCCATCAGTTGATCTTATCAATCATCAATTGATCTTATCCAATCCAATCCAATCTAATCACATCCCTATCCAATCACCTTCGACCCAAACAATCTACTTCCATCTCGAAGCAGATTTGGTGTCATAATCATCCTTTGATAATCAAATCCGATTGTTAGAATCAATCCCATCACTTCATCCAATCGTCCTAATCTGAGCTTTAGTCCAATCCTGATCTGAGCTTGACCTAAATCCTGATTTGAGCTTTAGTCCATTCCCATCCAAAATCTTTTATCCAAAATCATTTATCCATTATCTTTATCCTTTCACCATCATGAATCTATATCCTCCATCAATAGTGGTCAAGGGAAACCCTAATTACGTTGACAATGATAACGAAAGTCTTGTCGATCAAGAGGAATATGACATAGATTCCCTTGACACTATCATTGCTAGTAAGCTTTCTCCACCCACTTTCCAAAATCCAATCACCCCTTCGAGTTATCCTATTATGACTTCATCCATTTCTAATCATGCTCCTTATACTACCTTTGACAAGGGATATCCATCATATCCTTCATCTACATCATCCTCGTATCCAACTCCCGCCTCCTCTTATCCTAGTTTGCCATCACAATACCCCTATCCTAATCCCCCGTCCACATCCTCCTATCTCAATCCTTCATCTGCATATACCCACTACCCTAATCTTCCACACCAATCTGGTCACCCTAATCCTACATTCACACCTTCCTATCCTAATCCAACATCCACATCAACTTATCCTAATCCAACATCCACATCATTTTATCCTAATCCTGCACTCACACCAACCTATCCTAATATAACATTCACACCTTCCTATCCTAATCCAACACCCGACCCAACCTATCTCAATCCACCACCTCAATCTTCCCATCCTAATCCACCACCTGCATCCTCCTAACCTAATTCACCATTCCAATATCCTTATCTTAACCATTAATCTAATCTTAATCCCCCATCTATTCCAAGTCTTGCATCCAATCACATTCCCCCATCTAATCCTAATCCACCAATCCCTAGTCCTAATCCCCCACCAATCCATAATCCTTTATCCACTTCTACCTCGCCATCTCAGCCTAGAGTATTCAAGTTTCTCACTCCAGAAGTTCTCCAAGGACTTATAGCAAAGAATACATCTCCCACTCCACACCTTGAAGTTATGGAATCATGCCATCCCAACCCATCATTCTCTTTCTACTCTTAATACCTATTTGAGGAACGACACATCTTTCAATCTACTGAAGCCTTATTCTCTTTACTATCATATCTCTTTCACCCATCGAGTTTCTATTTCGGCGCATTACATCTTCAAACTACTGGCTCTTTATCTTCTTTAATACTTCATTACATCTCTTTTCGACCCACTGATCTCTATTTCCTCTTTACATTTTATTTACCCATTACACTAATTTTATTTTGCCATTGAATCGATTGAGGATAATCGGTCTATCCATTTTTAAAATCTATTCCTTTATATCGTGAATCCTCCATCCCTCCATCTTCCCCACTTGAAGTGTCCCACCAAGACTCCATTATCATGCCTCCCGCACATGATGAGTCATGCCAAGAGCCTAATCCAAAGCATGCCAACATATCCCCTTCTTCAGATCAAGATCCTACCATCCCATCCAGTCCACCTCAAGTTCATAGTCCCACATCAATTCCATCCCATGATCCCCTTGTCATTCAAGCTTCCATCGCTCCATCTCCATCTCCATCGCATGAACCCACTACCACAAATCCAGATCCTATCATATCCCCTGATCCCTCTCCTGATACTACCCATCCAAATGCTACTATCCCATCGTCTCCCTCTCATGATCCCCCATCATCACCTAAAACTGCTATCCCTACACCGCTTGCATATCCCCTTGGTACTCTCACATTCTTCCATGGTGGCCTCCTTGCAGAAGAAAAATATAGTGTATTTACCACCCATCATCCTCCACCCAATAATGGACTCGAATCATGTTTTCAGAATAACGCAAATCCTATCATGGATCGCATGCTCAAGAAAATGAACTATCAAGGAAAAGGTCTAGGCCTTCATGAGCAAGGTATCTTAGAGCCCATCCAAGTCAAAGAAAAAATTTGCATGCAAGGTCTTGGACCTATTTCCCAAGACTCACAATCTAAAGATGTTGGTACAATCTCTAGACGTCCTCAATGAGCCTTTTCCAAAAAAAAATGTCATCTCTTCCCATCGCTCCACTAGACCATATGCTGCCATCCCTCCTCTATCGTGACACCTCTGTAAAACAACCGCCTGAGTTCCTCCTTCTATTCAAGCCCATCCGTTTTGGGTCCTTACATCCTCCATCTACCATCTCCAATCTCCATCTACTATGCCTATGTTTCTCCAGTCCTAAGCATCTATTTTGGGGCCCCTATATCCTAAAAATCACCTCCTCCTCCCAGCATTCTTTGTCCTATCCATCCTTTCTCATCCATTCATCACTCCATCCATCTCATCCATCATAAACATCCCTCTCAATATGTTCCCATACTAGGGACTTAAACAAAATGCACATACTCTAAACATCTCCATCTGCACAGTTCCTGGTACCTCCCACTGCTCCACACGTTCATTCCCAACACCATCCCATTTGCTATCACTAAACTTACTTTGGTCGTTTAAAGAAAACGGACAAATCCAAACATCCACATGACTCCATAGCTCCCCCCATGTCCCCTCCAAAAGCCATGGCAAAGAGAAGAAAATCTAAATCTAATCAAATCTCAGAGGGCCACAAAGGCCCACCAAAGAAAAAAAATCAAAACCACCATGTGGGATCCCAAAGAAAATATGTACGTAATCAAACAAAAAAATTTGTAAGAACATCCAAAGTTGCTAATCCAAAAGCTAGTCATACACCCCTTTCATCTCCTAAGTTTGTTTTGGGTCCTTATGTTCCAAAGTTCACCACCCCATCTCCTCCATTATCCACACATTCTCCATCCATTAATCCTCTTATCTTTTCACATCCACCACCACATGTGCCAATGTTGGTCCTGAACACATATCCCCATCACATATCCACCCCATCATTCCATCCATACCCTTTGCAGCATCCCATCCATTATCCCATGTATCTCCCCTCTCAAATCCCTCTAATTCATCATCTTGCATAATCCATTTATCCTAATAAGGTTGTACTAACATCCAACAGTCGCTTCAAACATGGGCTCTTAATACCTCCTATGGAACTTGATGCTTGAGTCCATCCATATCCTTATCGCATTTCTTCTAAATCCCCTTATCAACATCCCTATCCTTATCCATTTTCATCCCCTTGCTATCTACAAATCTAAAAAAGTCAAAAAAATATCCAAAAAATATCAAAAAAATCAAAAAAATGAAATAGTAAAGAGAAATAATTCGTCCAATGGTGAAAACTTGGCAAACAAGCGCCTTGGATAAATACCATGATGAAAACCTGGCAAACAGGCGTCATGCGTAAATCCCCATCTGCACTTGGGGGCAACTTCTTGATATGCATTCCCTCCATCCACTGTGCTTCCGGCTATACACCCATCTTCCTGTTATCCGTCCTCTTCATAAATCCCCTCCATCCCACCTATCTTCCGCATCCTACCATCATATCCCATTTATCTCCCATCCCTCCATCCTTCTTGTGATCTTGATCAAAACAGGGGCACCTATCTATACATGCTTTGGCCACCTTTTGGTATACATTCCCTTCATCCATACTCTGTTGTATTCCTTGGTCACCCATCCTATCCTCCTCTAGTTATCTCCTTTTCCCATCCACTCGTCATCCATCCCTCATGCCTCATCATATATGACATATCTAGAGTGGGGGCATCTACTTCCTTTGTGGCATAGTCCTTGGAGACCTCGTCTATCATAACACCCCTTCATCTCCCTATCCATCTATCACAACATCCCTTCCATCTCCCCATCCTTATCTTCGTATCCATCTATCCTAGCATCCCTTTCATCTCCCAATCCTTATATTCCTATCCATCCAAACAATCCCTCCCATCCCCCATCCCTATATCTCTATCCATTCTTTCATCTTTATCCTCATCCCATCTCCTCCCATCTCACAATCCCTTGTCATTGGTATCTAGCTATAGGCCTCCCTCCATGCAACCCAATGCCATTTATCTAATCATCAACCTTCCTGATTCTCTTGCACATCTTTCCAATCCCCTATCACTTTTCATCACTCATCTCTCCATCATATCATCCTCCCACTTCATATTTTGATGATTTGGATAACTATCCCATCCCTGAGCTTTGTGTAAGTCCCCATCCTCCGAATCCAACAAGTCTATCCTATCTTGTCATATCGGTCCCATCTTTTTATCCACTTATCCTATCATCTTATCATCCTTTATCCATCATTTTCCTTTGGTCTTTGGTCGAACTATGTTGCCCCTATGCTTTCACGTAGGCAAGGTCGATCACTTCATCCACCCCCGGGGCTCCTCTATCGTCTAGCATCGGTCTTTTTGCTCTGTCCATCCACTCATTTATTTTTTATCATTAGTCATTGCTTTTATCTCTCTAGTCCTTGTCATCTATCATCAGTCTTCATCGTCCTCTTTCTACTTTTATCTACGGTCAGTCGACATCCTTTTATCAAACTACGAGGGCTCTGTGCTTTCACGTAGGCAAGGCTAATCATTGATCAGCCCCCGAGCCCCTAGGTCTTTAGGGTGTGTCAGTATCATGTCTTTTCTTCCTTGTGTCATGTCATCAAGCTATGCCCTTATCTAGCCAGTTCTTCACAAATGGGACCCACTTGTATCATGAGATCCAATCGATTTTGAACATCTTGTGTCATAACAATCTTTTAGTTTAGTATCCATCATCTTTGGTCTCAACAGGATGCACCCTTCCTAACATACCTCATCAATCCCATCCATCCCCTTGATCCTATGGCAAAGGATGTTTGCAATTGATTGTGATATTTTGATGCTTTTGGATTTTGTTTATCATTTCAGCTCCCTATCATCACTTGTCATGGTCCCCTTGATCCATCATATCATGGTGTGCTTTGACTAGTCAACATAGGGGCATATCTTGATCTTTTTATGTCTATTTTTTGTCTTCTTGGTTGTCCCACATAGTACCTACCAAGATCCCCGAGGTCTTGTGTTACATTGGGGCATCCTCGTGTGCTTGTGGTTATTCCAATACCTAGCCCGACCAAAGTCATGGTGACTTTGGGGTGTTGGAATAGCCTTCTTGTCTATTGTGTTTGTTTCATGCATTAGACACTAATATGCCTTGGTTCCACATACCCTGGCACTTGGTGTCTTATGCTATAGCAAAAATCAATGCTCCAAAGATGGCAAATTGCATTAGGATTGCATCTCATTTTTCATTCCATCATTTTGCATATATCCCCCATCCTCTTATCTATTGAACAAATCCCCCCATCCATTCCTCCTTCATCTTCATCTCACATCTCTATCCAATCCCCATCCATTCCATTTAGCCCAAATCATCTAATCACATCCTTGGTCCCATCCCTAGCCTTGTTACACGCCGCAATCCAATCATCCTCATCATCATCATCATCATCATCATCCAGATGTATTCTTCCATATCCCTTCGATGTTGTTTTGGGATGTATCCTTCCCTCGTGAACAACACTTTCATCAACACTCATCGGGAGGTATTCTTCCCTATCCTTTCGTGGTGTTTTTGGATGTATCCTTCCCTCATCAATACCACTCATTGGAATGTATCCTTCCCTATCCTCATGTTGTTTTGGGATCTCTCATTCCCTCATTGACAACACTCCATCCTTCATCCACCCATTTTCGCTTGTAGCTTGGGGCAACATCATCTTCGTCTTTGCATCCATTTGTGCTTCCCAACCTCTTGTCGCCTTTTCATCCTTTCATATCCATCCCTTTACATCCTCTTCCTCATCTCCCATTTCTTCATCTCATCCATTTCGAGAGCACATCCGTGTTCTCTTGAACCCGCATGTCCTCTCGAGGGGGCATCCTAAAACCCTACTTTTCATCTTCACCCCCATCATCTTTCTTCCTAGTCATCCCTTGATGACTGGGGCATCTTTTCCAATCTAACCATCTCCTTCTAGGTTCTATATTTTAATATTCTTTGAAATGATGCTACTTCATAACACCATCTCAAAGAGGGGCAAAATGTAGACATCCAAATTTGGACACTTAAATTATCCAAATTTATCACTTTTCATCTAAACATCCTCTTATCCGAGTTAATTAAGTAATATTACTATTATTTAATTAATATCCTTAATTATGCCAAATCCTAAAATTATTTGTTAATAATTAAATACCTTACCCTCCTTAATCACTTAAATGGAAATGAATTAAATAAAATGGCCACATTTTATTTTAATTCCTCACATGTCATTTTCATCTAATCATAATCCATTTCTTAATCTTTTCATTAAGGATGTGCACATGCCTAATCCTTGATTAGGATGTGTCACATCCTCCAACTTTTGCAAGTTGGCTTTTAATCCTAATTAGCCCCTAATTATCCTCTAATTCTTGATTAGTTAAGTCCCTGAGTGGTACTTTGGTCCAACTCTCCCATCCCCAAAATTTTTAGTTCTTTTTATTCACCCTAGGTTCCCCTCTTCCCCATGTGAATTTTTTAATTCACGTTTTGTCCTAAGTCCCTTTTGTGCATCTTCTGAATCTTTGACATGCATCCAGAGTCACATGTGACAAATTCCACCTTTTGAGACCTCATTCCTTCCATTCCATTCCTTCCATTCTCTAAGTTTTCCCTTCCCATGATGTTGGTCCATCAAAGTGCCATTCTTTCCTCCACATCATGTACCTCCCTTCCACATCACCTACACATCATCTCACCCTTGGCCATCCCACATTCCACATGTCAAAATGTGAGGGCTTGTGAGTCCTCAACTCACCTTAGCCCTTCATCTTGACCTTGTTGGATAAATCCCAACCATTGAATTCTCTAGAGAATTTAAGTTTATCTATAAATACCCCATCCTCTAAGGCATTTAAAGGAGACTTAGCCATTTTGCAACTAAATGCTACCATTTTGTGCACTCATCTAGCCATCAATTTTATCCATTTGCATTTACATCCAAGCATATAGTTAAGCCTTACATCTAGCCATATCAAGAGCCATCAAGGAGCATACAAATCAAATCAAAATCAAGGGCCAACCAAGGAGTTTCAGCTGCAAAAGGGAGGTATAACCATTTGCAATTATTTTACACTTTTCCTCTTTGCATTTACAAATTTCTTAGGCTAATCTTGAGGTGTTTCTTTATGTTTTTCCATTGCATTTTAGTTGCTTAGAATAGGTTAGAAATTTTGGTATCACACAAATCATCTCATGTAATTATGAATTCCTGAATAATAATATTTTGCACATCTTTTTGCAATAGTTTTTCTTTTCTGATTTTCTCTTTTGTGGAAGGTTTTTTGGTTTGCATGTCTGATCTTGGTTTCTAACATCTTGTCAACTCACGAAGGTTCACCTACAAAATTATCCACCAGTGTTCTGAAAACTCCACAACCAAGAATTAGAAGCTCATATATGCCATTAGAGGACCCCAAAAATAGAGCAGAAGAAGCCTACAAGGACCCATTCACCTTTGGTAAAATTAGTCCTCCTATAGTGATCAAAACCAACTTTTCTAGATAGGTACACATCACTCAGCACTTCCTAGATATTCTTGCAAGTTGTTTTTTCAGTCTGTTAATCATTGGTATATTGCAATTTTCATGTTAGGACACATAGTTGAATTATGTCAATTGAATAGCAAATCAATTCCAATCCATTCCAAGGCTCAATAAGATGAATATCTAGGTATGATTGGCTTGCCGTCATGGTTGAAATTCAATCTATACACCTTTTTTATTTGTATCCTAATGTAACCCTAGAAAAAGGAGTAAAAGCAATCCTAAGTTTAGGCATTAAACTTAAGGATCACCTTTTTCTACATTACACAAGTGTTCTTCCTTTTTGTGGGAATTGGGCTCATTCCTAGCACCAACTATCAACCATGAACAAATGGTTAGACTAAGATTGTGAAAATGGGTGGAAGGCCATTTGAGAAATTATGTTGTTGATTAGTAGAATACTTGAATCAAATGGCTCTACTTGAAGAATCACTATTACAACACTACTACCACATGTCAATCAAGATGACATCATTCATGGATTTATATAGGTATGAATCTTGAAGCTTCATTGGTCTCATTCTAGTGAATACCAAGGTACTAGGAGCTAGTGATGTGATCAAACAAGGCCAAGACATTCTAAAGTCACTCAAGAATAATAGTAAATAAACTCAAAACCAACATAAGTTTTATCTAGACCATCATAGGATTAAGAGAAAAATTGAGATTGGAGAGATGGTTTTTTTAAGATTATAGTTGTACAATAAATCTTCCTTGAAGGTAAGTGGGTTGAAATTCTCAAACCACATTTCTACAAGCCTTACAAAAGTATAAGAAGGATTGACAAAGTGGCCTATGAGTTGAAGTTGTTGAAGGGAAGCAAGATATGCGTGTCTTATCTTAAAAGGAAATTAAGAAAACAAATAGAACCATTAGATTAGTTTTCTTTGATTGATGAAGTTGACAAACTGGGTCTAATTCTTGAAGCAATCATGGATGTGAGGTAGGGGAAGCTAAGAAATAGATGCACCAAGGAGTACTTGATTTGGTGGAGAGATCATTTGGTGGAGGATGTAATGTGGGAAGGCCCATAGATATTGGAACATCTAAGCGTGCAATTTCTTAAGAACAAGTAATTTTGAGTGGGGAAAACTTTTTATGTCCCATCTCCAATCAATCTAAGTCTCTATACATATTAGGTATGTCCTTGTGTCCTCCTTATTGTTGTATATTGTGTGTTTTCCCTTCATGAGTATGTATTTCTTCCAACTCTACTCTTCCCTTATTTCTATCCATTATGTGTTTTACCTTCATGAGTATGCCTTTTCTTCTAACTCTACGCTTCCCTTATTTTTGTCTAGGTTTCAAACTTCTCCATCCTATCATATATTTTTCTATCACCTAGCTCACCATTGTATTTGTTGGAATTCTAAACTTTCCCTTGTTGGTATTCCCATTGCTTGAACCCTAACATCATGTCCTATAGTTTGAGCCGTGTGGTTGATCTATGATCCTTGATATTATTCCTAAGATTTTGTTCCCTCCTAACTTCTTAGCATATGTTGTATTATTTCTAGTAGTTTATTTTTGGCACCATCACTTTCAAAGTAGAATCTTTCCTACCAATTATCGTTGTTCATATTTGAAGTTGTAGGTGCTAGGATCATCATCTACAACTAATCAAATTTCTTTCAAAATCTATTTTGAGCGCTTGGGTTCAAGCATGGGAATCCTAGGATGAAAACCCTAGTGATTTTAGAGGATGATCTCATACAGATTTTGTATTTGAGCTTCATTGGACATAGACTCCAAACACATTGTATTGACCAAATTTTCTATTGTTGTCGTTATGAATTTTTGTTATAGTTATTGATATTGCTAAACTATTTGAATATAATACAACCATTATTGTAATAAAAAGTGATCAAGATTTAGCCCGCATAGGTAGCGGAGTTGGTTTAGGTCGTGGGTTTGCTCCCCAATGGTTCTAGGTTCGACTTTGAGGCCTAAGATTACTTGATGCACGTGGTTTGCGAGCTATTGCATGCATCCCTATGGGACTAGTCTCGCCTTAGCTCGCCCCATAAAGGGAACGTGCTAGGTTGAGTTGCGGGGACACCCCTAGGTTACCAAAAAAAAAAGAGTGATCAAGATTTATACTTGTTATTTATTGTTCAATAAAATAAGAATATTGAGAGTTGTTCTTCTCATTTGTTTTTTGAAATGTAATGATATCATTGATGCATAAACAGACATTCTAATATGAGTTGTCAAAGATTTGAGTGAATGCTAAGGTCAATACTGTTTGTATTCAAATAATAAGTGTAGAAGGTTAAGAATTAGATTTGCATTATTGTTTTGGCTCAAGACATTACAAATAAATGCTATAGTTACTTGTGTCGTGACATATATGTATGAAAAATGTGGAAGCATATGCAAGGCATGTGAATTATCTAAAATGTTGTCTCATAAAAGTGTAATCTCATTGAACACCAATCCTACAACTTTTTTTAGCATCCTCCCCACCTATGCCAAA
>VDFB02018029.1:0-21563 GCA_007258455.2 Sequoia sempervirens
GAGCCTCATCATCCAAATTATCTCTCCTAGGCCACTCCTTCTAAAAGGGTTTTTGATCTTCTTTTTTTTCTGAGGAAGGAAAGGTTTTGAAGGGAGTTTACTCTTTGGGATTGAATTCTCCATGTCACATGCTCTAAGGATAGCATCCTATAGAGACTCTTGTTTGAAGGCTTTAATCCAACCACAGAGTGGCTCGGGTAATCCCTCAATAAATAGGATGATCTGCCTATGCTCTGACACATCCGTCACCATGACCGAGAGCCTCTGAAACTTTGAAATGTACACATCCACCATTCCAACTTGCTTAAGTTGTGCCAACTCCCTAAAATGCAACTCTGGGTCCTTCTTGTCAAATTGGTCAAACAAATTTTGTGTGAAGTCTAGTTATGAAGTAATGCCGACATGCCCCAAAGTAACCATCTCGTGGTACCACCACTTGTGGGCCCCTCCATCCAAATGCAATGTAGCATATTTGATTGCTTCTGCCTCCAACATAGGGTTGAGTTGGAAATACATATCCAACTTCTGAACCCAAGCCCTAGCAGTGCATTTGTTAGAGCCATCAAATGAAGGAATAGACAACTTCCCAACCTTTCATTGAAGATCTTGATTCTGTGGGCCCCTGTTGTGATTCCTTGGTCTATTCCTTTACTTAATAGTGCAAAAATCCTGTAAAGACAATTGCATGAAACTCATCCCCAAGGGCTTGATACACTCTCAAATAATCAGTAAATCCTTCACCTTGTTCTTGCTGTCCTTGGTTTCCAGCTTGCTATCCCTAAAAGAATTGAAGCAAAAGAGGTCTAAGAGTCACTCTAGTAGCTGTCCTAATGTGACTTTGAGCAGAAATGTGAGTGTTTCTCCCTTCACCATGATTCCCATTATTGCCATTGTTACGATTGTCCTTGTTTGTACCTCCATAACCATTATTGCCATTAGTGTTATGATTTCCCTAGCTATTCGTAATGAATTGAGTAAGAAGCTGAATCAACTACTGTTGACCTCTTGCAAGGTCATTCAAAATCTGCATGGTGCTACCCTCATGTGGTTCATTCTTGTCCCCATGTTTTCCTCTTCCTTTGATTTTGAGTTAAATATGTTATCAGTTGCTCTATGCCTTCTACTCTCGTAGGTTATATATTCCCATCCTCCGGATTCATAAATGATCATGCAAACTGATGAAAAACCCAACACTGCTTAGAAATTTCTACAACCAAAGTGTGCACCCAAAACTCACAGGCTTGCAGGAATTCCAAATTTGATACCACTGTAAAATCCCTTTGATATTGAACTATATTTTTCGATTTTCTTTGTTTGACATATGTGACATTTTGTCAAACTGTTGTTATGCCTTTGTGTTTGGAAGTTTTTAGACTTTTCTCACAAGACAATATTTCAATAGAGTTTGCACATAAAATGGGATTTGTATTTTATTCAATGCAATGTAAATATTGGAACATTAAATGCAAAGATGGCAGTTATATTCAGACTATAACAACAAAATATTTTTATACATTCACTATCAGATATTCAATGATATTCATATTTAATAATTTGACTTGGAAAAAGCATTCCACATAGTTTGAACTATCAGTAGACCCTCCTATTCACATTTATTGAAGTATAACAACAATATTCCAATCAGAAATCTCTTGTGAGAGGGTCAAACTGGCCTCACGTCACCCTACACATATTTTGGATGCCGCCAATGGAATGACGAACCCACAAACTCCTATCTGATGTTCCATGCAACTCCTATGATGACAATGAACATGTAAATAGCCCATGATACACCCTGTAGTGTTGGTGTTTGAGTATAGGGTTCACGGATGGAAAGGGATGGGTATTCCCAACAAAGCGTCAATCATTCCCTAGGCCCATGACTCTCTTGCCTTGGCACATCCCGCAATAACTATGTTGGGCAATAACATCACCTTCAAACCACCATTATAATGTAGCATAGACAGAATAACATGTGTATCAGAATAACTCGACCCCTTAGACAAATATTAAATATCAACTCCAAACTGATATACTCTGCCAATACCAAGCATAGCTTTAATCCCAAAAATCTGTAACCTCCAATTGAAAAATTACCTCTAAACTGCGTAAGAGATTTTCATTGCTATACCCCAAATTTGTTTTCGAAGGAGACCCACGAATTTGACAATATCACACACCTGTGAAAGACCTGTATGATCTTTCCAACTTGACCAGCTAGGGTGGACTAGTATCACCACCAAACCCAATTGCCCTAGGGTTTCCGTTCCCAAAGCCAAGAACTTCAAAAAGCTCCTCAAAGTATCAATTAGAGAAAATAAGCAAGCATAATGCAAATGAGCTCTAATTTCCCTTTATATATGCCTTGCACCTTTTCCCACTCATAAAATAAAGTGACTTTATAAAGTACCTTTTAAAATATTTCCCCAAAGTCACTTTATAACACCTTTTAATTTAATTATTCAATATGACCTTATAAATGTAGTTTTTTTCCAGACAATATTAAATGATTAAATAATCCAATTCCCTTTATCCGACTATAGCTTATAGGAATTAAATAGGCTAATAAGTCCTCCTGGAGTGATCTTTGGGAAAGGGACATTACAAAGATCCCAGGCACATCATCTCTAGCTGCACCCCTCAAATATTTAATAAAAAGGATCTTAGCCCATGCTTGATCCAAATTAGTGCACCACCTCTAATACAACATGGTAGCCAAATCCTAGCCAGTGAGAACTACCTGCCACAATCCTAGGCCCCATCTATTTCGGTCTACATATAACATCCCACTTGATCAGACTCCACTTTGAGGAGACTAAACTGCCAACCCATAAGAATTGTCTAGAAAAAGCATTAAGATCCTTTATGAAAGGAGGAGCTACTTGCACCATACACTTGTAAATAGGGAGATCTTGAGCCACAAAATTTAATAGAAAAACTCTGCCTGCAAAAGACAACCACCTAAAAGTCCAGTGGCTTAGTTGATTTTAGAACTTGTCCAACACGTTTTGTCAAGTTCCCCTTGGCAGAGGGCCTACAAAGAGGAAATCATGCCCCTGAAATGGCAAAGTATGAAACATTGATAAATACAAATAAACAAATAAAATAAATAAAACACATTATATATATATATATATATATAAAGATTTAATGTTATTATAATTATAATCATCAAAATATTATTATTATTACAATCATCCTATGTTAAATATACATATATATATAATAATATAAGACTGATATAAAAATAATAATAAATATATTTTAAAGAAACATATATATATAAAATATAAAATATACACAACAGCAATAAAAGGACTGAAGGCAGCGATTTTATCAAAGAAAATGATCTCATAAAGCAGCGATTAGAAGAGAGAGCAAAAAGAAAACAATCAAAAGGCATCACTATTGTTGACAACTATTACATTAGACCAAGATAGCAATTAGTTAAAAGCTATTAACAAAAGTGACTTCTTTTAAATAGACAAGGAGATATGCATCCCTTCATCTCAATAGAAGGATATAAAAGTTAACAAGGAGGGAACAAAAAGATATAGGCAGCGATTATTGAAAAGCACATAAATTATAAGGAAGTAGCGGTCCCTAAATCAAGGGGCATGGCATTTTGAAGAAGACAGCATTAAAAAGATGTTAATAAAAAGGCATAACTCTCCAAAGTGATCACACCCCTTCTGCAAAGTAGGAGAAGATATTAGATCAGGTTTATAGAAGAGAAAAGAATAAGGAATCTGAATATATCTGTGAACAACAGATAACTTAATACGATATGATCGATTTAGGAAATAAAAGTAAGAGATCTGCTGGCAAAAAAGACTCGATTTGATTTAAGAAGGGAGATTACAAGAGGGGGAAACAATGGGGTACTCTCCTAGGTATGCCACCTCTATAATGGAGAACCTATGTGCTCTATAATGGAGGACTGAGTGTCCTATAATGGAGAACCTATGTGTTCTGTAATGGAGGACTGAGTGTCCTAAAATGGAGAGCCTATGTGTTCTATAATAGATGATTGAGTGTCCTATAATGGAGAACCTATGTGTTCTATAATGGAGGACCGAGTGTCCTATAATGGAGAACCTATGTGTTCTATAATGGAGGACCTAGTGTCCCATAATGGGGGACCAAGTAGTCCCAAAGAGGCCTAAGGGCTAATTACCTTTGTCTCAAAGGGTATTGCCTTTGGGCCTAGGGGAGTCGAGCCACTAGGACACCCTTTTGTAACCTCACTCCCCTATCTTGATTAACAATATAAGGATATTTTCCAAAGGAGTACAATGAGCAGGCCTCTTCTAGGTATGCCACCCAAGGGGGGACAAGATGAGCCCACAAAGGGCCAAGGGGGTACTTCCTTGGTACAAAAGGGTATTGCCCTTGGGCCTAGGAGAGTTGGCTACCAGGACACCTTTCACAATCTCACTCCCCTATCATGGTGTAACAATATAAGGAGATCAATCATGAGGGAATGGAAAAGGATGGGAAGATGAAGATTGGGATCCTCGCTAAGTGGGCCACCCCATATGAATGGCATGTGCCACATGAGGCTAAGGAGGCTAAAGCACCCCATCGAATCACTCTCTCTTCCATTCTCCTCCATGGTTGAGTAGCCTAAGGTAGGATAATAATTAGACTAGCAAATTTACTATGGATGTACTAATGTTAAATCATGATATCCTATTTATTAAGTTATTATTGTAATTGATTTCTAACTTTTTTGTAGGGATTAAATCAAACCAAGGTGCCCTCTAAATCCATTGTTTTCCTGAGAAAAATTGACAAAATTAGGTTGTTGGCGTTTAAATTAGCACCTCGGGTGCTGATTGTAAGCATTCAACTAATTTCCAAATGTTTGCAACACTTCTTACGTTATTTAAAGGGAGAAGTCCCTCTACACTGGGAGCAATGCGTAGGGAAGGAAATAGCTAAAGTTCCTATCTTTTTATGCTTGATTGGCGGGGACACAAGGTTTTCGGCTTACAATGCGCCCATTAGCTAACTTTCTGGTTTACGTAGATCTCAACTTCGGCTAAATCTAGCTTTATCTATCAATACCTTCAATTAAGCAGAGCATGAGGGTAAAGGGCGGGGAATGGGTTGGTTGGATCACACGAATTCGCCCGTCCAGGAGAATATGGCCAGAACTCACGAACTCTCGAGGTATTTTTGTGACCTTTTCACATCGCCCATTCAAGATGGGGACCCCTAATTTTTGCTCCATTCTGGTCTTTTTGGCTTTGGTTTTTGTGTCTCTCTCTCCGTCTGTCTCTTTTCTATGGTCTACTTTTCGGGGACGTTCTCGTCTTTGAACTTAAACGAGTGAAATTTGGTTAAGTCTTAAAATTAGGGTTTGAGTCTTCCTGGTCAGTTTGAGGTCGAGTAAAGTGAATAATTGAAAGTTGAGACTAACAGTGTTGTCAGTATGCTTCCAACATGCTCCCAGCAAGTTTTCATCAGATTCTGAGGTACTTACTATTTTTAGTAAGTGTGAAATTACAGGCAGTTCGTCAACATTTTTGGGATTCCGACAGTCACATTAAGTTCAGAGCACATTAAACTACTCGCGTGCAAAATTTGGTAACCGGACAACTTACTATTTTTAGCGGTCAGGCTTAAATATTACAAATTCCGGGGTCTAAATGGAGATTTCTTTGCATGCGGATATTCATACGGGTTTTGAACCTTAGCGTGTATTAACATGCAAGTCAAGATGACCACTTTCAGAATTCAGCCTTCTGAGGCTATTTTTAGGGTTTGCATGTCGAGGTTTCTTTTGCATGTCAGGTGATTCCTGATGGGTTTTTCGAGAGCTTCGCGATGGTGTGACATGCAAATGAAGATTCTCTTTCCGGTAAGGAACTTGCTATTTTTAGCGGTGTGTCGACAGTAGCCTCCCGGCCGATTCAAAATCACGAGCTGATGGTGCCACCCGAAGCGAAGGAAAAGCAGTCTTTTGATCATGCGATACAAATTAGGGTTCCGACTTGAACTGAAAATAGGCATCAAAGTCGGTACCGAGAAACGGTGTAAACCACGCGTCCCGGCATTCTTGAGGCTATCTGGCTGGTGAAATTCGAGTCAAGCGAAGCACTTACTATTTATAGTAAGTCAGAATTGAAACATGCTAAAATAGTAAATCACATTTGCATGCATCGATTTTCGACTAGCAGTCGCATTGGTGAGGCCCATTCAAATTTCAACTTCGATGTCCGAATGGAGCTATCGAGAAACATGAGCTTACTATTTATAGTAAGCCACCTTCAACGAGCTATAAATAGCGGGGGTGACTAAAGTGGCGGTCAGCCGGAGTTGATGAGGGTTATGAGATGCTACGTTCAAAATTCGAACCATTACGAGCAGTGCAGATTCAGAAAACTTACTATAAATAGCAGGGCACATAAGCTGGCGAAGATGATGAAAATTTGTCTAAGTCTGGAACTTCATCCAGCTATGGCAAAATGCGCCCATCCCAGCTGGAGGCATAAAAAATTCAAAGTGATGCAAGTTCGTCCTGCTCAGGGGTCAAAATGCGCCCAAGTTGCAAAAAGGTCAAAGTGGTCAATGAATCTCATCCACCAGCAAGGCCAAAATGCACCCTCCTCTCAAGACTGAGCATTCAAAAATTAACTAAGGCATGAAGTTTCATCCTCCTCAAGGAAAGAAATGCGCCTAAGATAGAAATGGTCAAAGGAAGTCAATGTTTTCATCCTGCAGGAGGTGCAAAATGCGCCCAAATGGAGGCATGTGAAGACAAAATCTAGGAAGCTGAAGAGTCACTTGTTGAAGGCGTTGAATGTTTTCATCCTCCTCCACATAAGAAATGCGCCCAAAGCATGGCAAGTAAAGACAAAATAAGGAAGGCAAGGTGGCATTGCATGTGCTTCATAACCTCCAAAATGTGCCCATGCAGCCAAGGAGTCAAAAGGGTCAAAGATGCTCATCCTTCACACATAGTAAAATGCGCCCACTTCAAGCATAACATGCATGAGAATTTTCCAAGTAAGAAATTCGTCCTCCATCTAGGTTGAAATGCGCCCAAGTTGGGGTGTAAAAAGTAAATGAAGCTAGTGAATGAGGTGAAATGTGATTGAGGCGTGGTAAATACAAGGATAAATGATAGGCGTTATTCTCCAAAGTGGTAGGCGCCAGGGGTGATGGGAGTTATAAGGTGTTAGAAATTTTTTCTAAGACGTGTGAAGTATGAAGATAATTTCCTAAGGCGTGTGGGGTGAAAACAAAATACTAGGAGTGATTTCAAGTTTTCTTCAAGTATCCTATGCGCCAAGTAAAGAGTAAGTGTGGTGGTGAGCCTTAGAGAATTTTTGCTAGGCGTGTGTGTTGGTGAAGATGAGTATTGGGCGTGGTGATATTTTTCTCCAAGTGCTATGCGCCTAAGATGTTAAGTGTCGGAAAATTTTCCTAGGCGTTGGAATATTTTCAAATGTGAAGAAAATGCAAAATGGTGAGTGAAGGGGGTAAAATATGCTAGGCGCCTTCATAAAAATTTTCTGAGTGAAGTTGGTATTTTTCACAGGCAAAGTGGATCGAGCTGGATTTAAAATTTTTTCTAAGGCAAGTTTTTAAGGATGATTTAAAAATTTTCTAAGGCACAAAATATTTTCTCCCTTAGAAAAACGCCTAAGTCTGGAGAGGTGATGGAATTTTCCTGAGGCACGAGCAAATTTGCCAGTGGCGAAGTCAGTGAATGCCAGCTCCGCAGGGTCGATAAAAGTTTTCAAGTCAGAGTAAAGAAATACGCTCCAGGGTGAAGAAATGAAATAAATTTGATGAAAGAATATTTTCTAAAGTTCCAAAATTCAAGAAAATTAAATGAACCCGTTCGTTTGGGGACCCATGGGTTCGATGCGTTCTGGAGAAAATTTTCTTCTGGGTATTGAAGTTTATCGATGAGGAGTTTATTTTAAGGTCTTCCACAGCTTGTCGAGGATTCTAGGATGAAGATTTTAACTGGGCACCAGGTTGATGAATTTCCTAAGGGAAATTTTAAAATTTTCTAAGGCAAAAATGAAGAAAATGCATTTTCAAGGTAAGATCCTCCAGACGATGAATTTGAAAGAAACTGCCTAGGTGAATTTGCTCAAATCCTTCGTGAAGATAGTTTTCTTGAGCCAGAGATGAATAAAACCAAGGTTGTCAGAGCTCCAGCAGGTGAAATGAGTTTCTTGAAGATGCAGTTGAAGATGACACGCCCTTGAAGAGGATGGATTGAAAAATTGGCTAAGGCGTGAAGAATTTGAACACGAAGTTGGCGATGAACGCTTGGAGATCAAGGCATGAAAATCAGGTGAGTAAGTTGAATTTATGAAATGATCTGATACCCTTCTCCTTGCTTGTTTTGCAGGAGGAACGTCGGGGCCAAACGATGATGGCTTAGTGTGATGACTTGAAGTGAGGAAGCACGATGATATCACAACCTTCGGAGGAAGATAAAATTACAAGTCTCAGTCTTGAAAGAAGAAAAGGTTGCAAGAAATTGGCTAAGTGTTAGCTCAAATGACCCTCAAGTGGAAGAATTCAAAGAACAACGCCAAGAGAGAAGATCGAGAACAGTGTGAACGCGTCTACAAACGGAATCTTCTAGAAGGATGATGGTGGACATTATGGCGCATTTATTACCCCACTCTCCTTTGTGGCGGTTTTTAGGGCAATATTGTTTAGGCGAGGACTGATTGAGCCGCTCTATAATTGTAACCTAGCCGTCTTTTGGACTTGCTAGCTATAAAGGGAGTCCCCTCATTTGTAAGGCATTAGATTAGATTTAGACATTGGAATAAGTAGACATTGAAGCATTAGCATTAGAGCTAGATAGTGTAGCATTGTAGAGCATTTTTGCATAATTTGGAGAAGAGAGAAAGTTTTCCTTTGAAAACTTTTGAGGAGATTGTTGTGTAACACATTTTATGATAATAGATCTTTTCATTGATGATGGAAATGCTCTTGTCATGAAATGCTAGCAAGGTTTCTTCTTCCTTTCATTATCCAAGTAGCTTAAATTCATGCAAGTAGCTTACTTTGATGTGTGGTGTTTTATTGAGATAGCTTCGCTTTATTCCATACCACTAGCGGCTTGTTGATGATAAGTTCGCCTTGCGTGGTCAACTGGACATTACCTTGAGTTTAACTTCGGTTGTGGTTTACA
Source organism: Sequoia sempervirens (assembly GCA_007258455.2). NCBI lineage: Eukaryota > Viridiplantae > Streptophyta > Pinopsida > Cupressales > Cupressaceae > Sequoia > Sequoia sempervirens. The sequence goes on from VDFB02018029.1 coordinate 9,176, forward strand.
TGCTTATATGCGTCGTTCTGATGGTGTATGCATGTTAAGTCATAATTTGAACATCTTTTGATATTTCCCTTGAAGATTGCACCGATTTTACTGAGGCTGTCCGACGTGAGGCTAGGTGAAATCTGGTTGAAGTCTATTGAAACAAAGCTCCACATATCCTGCATTTAGAATAGAATATAAACTTCTTAGACCCTACACTCTTTTAAATTCAGTTCATTTCTGGTTAGAATTAGGAAACTTGCGCTCACCTGCCAAATCATTTGAATTACTCGAAAGCCCTTAGTCTGCTGTTTGTTGTTAGCCGTCGAACAATTGTGTAAGTCCCCTTGAAATACCAGCAATATCACATCGAGCCAAACTGAGCCTATTCGCACTTAAGGAACCTTGGAGTTGGAAGCATGATCTTACTCGCAATCTTAGCATGCTGAATACTTTGTTCAAGAGAGGATAGAGCGTCCGTTGGGAAACTTTATTCTGTGTTGGTGCGGTCTCAAAAACCACGTCAACAGGTATACACCAAGATAAGGTTGGTACAAGCAAACACTCTATACGGTAAACTAGATCTGAGACCTGCCAAGGAGGAGGGACTCCTATCCGAGGTATGGGCTAGGAAATAGTTCACGAGAAACAACAATTTTACGATGCCTTGGCCAACGAGCTTGCTAAGGAGGAGGGACTCCTATCCGAAGTATAGCTTGGATGTCAACACATTAAACAAAAACAAACGATAACTTTCCAATAACAAATGTCCAAGGAGGAGGGACTCCTATCCGAGGGAAATGAAACAACGAGCTATTAAACACAAGACGTGGACACAACTCAAAAAGATTGACCAAAATGCAAGCGCCTTCTGATATTCTCCTTCAAAGCTTCATCAACAAATTACAAAGGCTGGGAAAGCAAAGGCACGAAATCATGCACAATTACAATCGACCAACAAACTCTCATCCAAGAGTGAACAAATATCCGCTTTCAAAGCTGTTGGCAACAATGGCGCAGCAATTTTGCATAGCAAGTAAAAGTTAAACAAATAATGAGCCCAAGGCTCTTATTTATAGAACTCAAAGGAGTGAATGTAGGTTAACAATGCAGTTCTGCCAATCCAATTGCTTAAGATTTATTTCTAAAAGGGGAACAAGCGGTTAAGCGGAAAACTTCGCTGGATGTGACTCAGGTCGGTAGCGGTTGTGGGAAAATCAAGCAAGGCGACTTTTAATGAAAGTATCCCTCCAAAATAGACATCCACATTTAGTGGAGATCTAAGATCCACAAATCATGGAAGTCAAAATAGACATCCTTAATCAGTGGGATCTGACAATGCATGATTTAAGGAAAGTGGAGTTAAACTTGGAAAGAAGTATCAAGTTAACTCCAACTACATTTACTATCATCTTGAGTTGACTTGGAAAGAAGCATCAAGTCAAACTCAAGTCTCATAAATGCCACTTGGAGGGTGTATGGCATCCTTTTTGGGTGCATTTATAATTCGCCATTAATCAGCAGTGTCTCTATCCATTGATTGACTTCATCAGCTTCTGGGGAGTTAATGCTCTGTAGGATGATTACGTGGCGTCGTAGCATGATCTCACCCGTTGTGAGCTGATTTCCGAAGTCAATACACTGAGATGCTGCCTCTTCAAACTTGGTTGATAAAGCTGCTACCTTAGCCAGCTTGCAACCATCTGGATCGTCAAGAAAGGTACTGTGGATGACATCCCTGAACTGGTTCTGTACAGTAACCATCTCGACGTATTCTCCTCCCTCGCGCTGATATTCCATGCAAGGGAAAGATATCACCAACATTCTTGCGAAGTTGATAATAGTGGCAACCACCCGTCTGTAATCAATCAACTCTACTGAATGAGCATCGTAGGCTTTCACCTTATCGCTGGTGTTTAAACAGCAAAAGATGACGGCTGTGTAGAGTATCGCGGTTGGTATGCCAGTGCAAATCACTGAGGTGTGCTTTTCGTCTTCAAGCCTCTTTTACGCAATCGCTTTGTTACATTGCTGGATCTCGCACGGTCATGGCTATCCGTGGCGGTATAGGTTTGGCGTGCACCTACCACTTGGTGCAAACTCTTCCCTTGATCTCTCAAGTTTTTTTCGAATATTTATCAATTCGTGGTGCTGTGGGCTGGGGAAGTCTATGAATCTGGCGGTAGGGCTGAGACGTTTGGTGTGCCATGTATCAAGCTGGTTATGTAAGACCTCAGTTTCTGATTTTCAGCCTTTAAGGCTGCTTTTTCTTTACCATCCTTAGCCATTCTTTCTTGTGCGCTCACCGAAGCTATTCTAAGAAGGTCTGCCTCTACCTGTCGTGTAGTCTTCCCGAGGTTAAGTTGAGACAAAGTGTAGTCTTCTACTTGAACCTTGTGTATGCTTTTCTCTACTGGTGGAGCGGCAGTCTCTATGATGATCTCACACTCTGCATTCCTTTCTATGTGAACTTGTTTCTTCAACCTTTTCGCCGATGTGTCTTGTGGGACGTGGTCGAATTCGGTAAAGTCAAGTTCATACGAGGGTTTTTCCCTCTTTCTTCCTAGGAAGCCTTCAAGCCAAATAGAATCTCGGCGAACTTCGCTAGGAGGGACGTGAGGCCCTTGAATACTAGATGTGTGAGACTGTGCTGGAGCAATGTCTCTCGGTGGCGAATCCAAGTCGATGAGGACTATGTGTGGCTTTCTCCACTGGTGTTCTCTGTGTTCTAGGCTTTGACATCCTCATCCCTCGGGGAGGATTGCACCATTGCTTCTGCCTAGGTTTCCTTCTTGAAGTGGAAGGTGGTGTAGATTGAACCTGTGGCGGCTCTGTTCTGTGGGGTATCACCTTCCTTGATTTCTTGCTGTCGAGATAGAGTTGGCTATTTCTAACCACTCTACTCGTTCTTTCTTCTATAGACGTGTCTTCTTTGGCATACCAATCCACTCTCGGGAGCGGTTGGGAGTCAACTGAATCTGCGAAGAATGAGGGGAGAGTGACTTCCCCTTCATCATCGGACAGGCCCTCGATGTCTGAACCTGTTGTAGTTCCTTCTTCGCACTTCATACTCGTCTTTGCAATTTACCCAATAATCTTCCATAGAAGACTTATGTGACGAGTGTTGCTCGAGGTGTGCTGCATAGAGTCCTCTGGGATCATAGGATCTTCTATCAATGAGATACTTGAGGTTAAACCTCGTTGTTTCCTGACTCATCATATTAGCATCTGCCGCGAATCCACACCTATATAGTCCCATCTCAACGGGAAAGTTAACAGTTGTCTTCCTCTTCAAGCGCAAGTAGATATGGACCTCGGACAATGGTCTCAGGAATTCCATGAAGACTACCCTATCTAAAGGGTATCTTGGTAGCATGGCGGGGTGGCCAATGTAGCCATACACGCGTATGTAAGAGAACGTAGGGAATTGAATGAACCAATCCGCCCAATCCGCCATTGCCTCTCTGGCTGTCTGTGAAATACGCACGTGCATCTCATGGTTAAGCTCACGTACTGTGTGCATAATGAAGTTATCACTCGTTCTCTTGAAGTGTCGCTCCACTTGAGTAAACTCAAGACGTGCGAAATGTTCGTGAACCTTCTGCACACCTAAGGTTCCCACATTGTTCAATAACTTGAATTCACCTTGGAAGGCTATCAAGTATACCAGGTAAGAGCACATGTGGAACCTATGAGCTTCCAGATACCCAGTGATTTGTCGGTGGAGTGTGTCACTAATCAAAGTGGCCCAGTCATAATATTCCCTCTTGCCAATGATTTTAGCAATGATATAGTACATCCATGGCTAGAATTGACGACCATCTTCTTCTCCAGTGATTCTATTGAGTAGAGTGATTAACACTGCGTACTCATCTTTACATTCTCCTCGTCCCAACAACTTAGGCAAGCTTGCCTTTGTCACTTTTAGCCATTTTTCAGCCATAACCCTTTGACATTTGTCCTTAGCTGTCTCAAATGCCTTCTCACATTCCGTCACTGATATGACTTTGCTGTTAGGACATGATGGAATATCAAAACACCTTTCGATATCCTGAGGCTTCAGACTGCAAACAATTCTTCCATCTGCTGCTCTGATTTCTCTGGTGGTAGGATTGTAATGCTTGATACAAGTGATTACAAGCTCTATGCTTTGAAGTGTGATGGGAATTGATGCGGCCTGCAGCAACCTGGATTTCTTCAATATTCTGCAATGTGATCTGATTCATGCCCTCTAGCTGCTCCAAATCAACCACTGGATTCACTTGATGTAAATTTGTGTCAACTGTTTTCAAGTAATCATGGAGTAAGACCGTCTTGGTCTCGTATTGTACCTGGGAGTACTGCATCTTAAAAAACTTAAAGATTGACTGTAATCTTGACCTTGTTCAGATGATTTTCGGAAACCCTTGAAAATAGCGCCTCGCCGAGAAGTATTTTTCCGGAAAAATCTGGCACATGGGTTTTGTTCGTGCTTCAATGCTGAACAAACCCAGTTCCTCAGAATTTGGATTCTGAAACTTTTTCGGAAAAACCCCCAAAAATAGGGGCAGCAAGTTTGCTGATTTTGGAAAATTTGTCAAGATGGGTTTCTCTGGAAAATAATGCTGAATCTACCCAGTTGATCCGATCTGATGTAGCCTGCTGCTTTTTTTGTCAAATGCAAGAAAACCTAAGACCAGAAGAGAGGAAATAGACAGAAGGTGGATTGGAAGTTTTATCTGATTCCCTGAAAAAATCTATCTCTGGATCCAATCCTCAAAATAGCAATCCTCTTCTGCTTCAGATCTGCAAGAAAAATTGAAGAACGGATGAAAACCTTGTTCAGATATATCAATGGCGTCCTTGAGAGCTTGTGGCTGATCTTGATCTCTTAACCTGCAATGAAATAATGAAATGGGACGCCTTCACCTTGAATATATATGTTTAAGCTTCAGATCCACAAATTTGGGGACCTAACTCAAGCTCAAAAGGTGATTTTGGCTTGATCTAAAGTTGAAAAGGTGATTTCCACCAATCGTGGAGTGTTTTAGCCAATTTTAACTCAAAAAGCTCTTGACTTAGTCAACAAATTGACCCTTGACTTCTTTAGGCGTCCCTTTTGGTTTCTTGCAAACTTTTAAATGTTTTCTCTCCTGAAAGCCCTCTGTTTGATCTTGAATCTAGCGTTATCTGTTGATCCTGAGATGTTGCGAACACATTCACTGCGGAGCTGGATCCAAACTGGAAAGAAGTGCCTGGGAGATATGATGATGAAAAGCTGAGTATAGGGCTTCAAAAGAATGGGCGCCTTTTCCAAGGAAAGGCGCTTTTGCTAATGCCTTAGTGAATTTTCAAACTTCGTTCTTTAGCCTTTTGAAATGACCTCTCGTGCTTTGATTTGGATTTCTCGTTGATCGGAGAGTCAGATGATTTCGCTTGATGTCTCATCAGGTACCCAGCTCTGTACTGTAAGAAATGACTGACTTTAGAAAACCTGGATCTCAATTTAGGGTTCCTTTATTCAAGGGCGCCCCTCCTTGAAAAGGGCGCTTTTGTCTTTTGGCCTGATCATCTTCATCTGAAAAGTTGCCTACTTTGATCTGGATTATCCGTTGAATGCTCTGTCGGATGTTGGTGCTTGCAGTTGCGTTTCCGAGATCTACTTGGGCTGAGAAGGTTATCCTAGGAAGCCTTTTGTCATTTATCAGCATCTGGAGGTCAAGAAAGAAGGGCGCCTTTTTTTTTGGAAAGGCTCTTTTTCTTATAACTTCGCCGTTAACTGTGGTTTCTTGATATTTCCTCAACTGCCTCTTTTTGCTTCGTCAGCAGCTGCTTGTGATCTATTCATCAGATGATCGGGATGTTCGTTTCACTGTTGAGCCAGCAATCAAACGCCGAGAATGACTGTTTCGGATGATCTTACTGACTTTATTTGACCTTCAAAGATCATGGGCGCCCCTGCTTGAAAAGGCTCTTTCAGCATTTTGAGTTTCGGCAAGTAACGTTTCAGGAGTTAGTCAAATTTTTGACACAGTGCGTAATCACCGTGTGTAATAGGTGCGAGGAGGTTCTAACTTTGTTCTGAAAAATGAGAAATAGACCCACCCGAGGTAAAACATGTCTTTTGATGATTGACTTGACCAATGTGATCGTGAAGCCTTTTAATCATTAATCATTTCAATCTTTTACGGGAAGGTCCCTATTTTGGGTTCCCGAAAATGAGACAAAAACCCTAATTTTCAAATTTTCAGAATTTTGCACGTGTGTTCTTTGACAGAAACCCACCAAGATTCTATGATTGGTTTGACCTAAAACTGACTTAACATGGCATTTTAACAAGATTTAGCTCAATTTATACAGAATGCCAAAAATTTATTTTGGGTACAACAAAGTCGAAGGGATGAAGAAATCTTGCTAGCTACTCATAACAAAGATGAATTCACCATTCAATGAAAGATATTTTATTATAATACTTTTCACAACAATCTCTTACAAAGTTTTCAAGGGAAAAGTTTCCTTCTCCTTCAAACTACACTATGCTAACAAGCTAAGCTATCTCTCTACTCTATCCTTTACTGATATTTGATTGTCTAACTCCATTACAAATGAGGGGGGATGCCCCTTTATAAAGCTGGCCAAGTCCAATGGACGGCTCAAATTACAATCAGATGGATGGCCCAAATTGTGCCACCTCAGCCCTAACCCTAAAAAGAGGAGTGGAGTAATAAATGAACAATTAATGTCCACCATCCTCTAGAGGATTCCTGTTTGTAACGCGTTCACACTGTTCTTTTTGACTGCAAACTGGATGAGTCTGATCATCATTGCTTCAACTTCTTGAAACGGTATGGCAGGCATGTTCTTGATCTGACTCCAAGGAGACAACTTCTTTCTCCTGCCTGTCGATGATTTTCCTCCTTGATGTTGTTCTTCAACTTGGAAGTACTTGATAGTGACCATTAATGCTTGAGTTTCCATTTTTCTTCCATCCTGAACTTTGAAAACATTTCTTCTTTTCCGCTTGAGTAGGGTACATACTAGGTCTCAACACTTAACCATTTTCTCCAAGTATTCGCTTCGCCTCCCCAAGTCATCATGCTCTGGCCTCAGTGTTCATCCTACAAAACAAGCAAGGAGAAGAGCATCAAAACACTTCATAATATAAACTCACCTTACTTGATTTTCATATTTTAACTTCCCAAATCTGAGTGATCTTCGGATCTGATAAGGTTCATCATTTTTCTCTAGCCAACCTTGCTTTCTTCATGATTTTTCAACATCTGTAGGCTGGGGCATATGACTCCTGTGCATCATACTTCAATGCCTTAGACAAATTTTATCCTCCTCAAGGGCGTAATTAAGAGATGCATTTTAAAATCATCTTTTGAAAGTGTAAACTTCAACTACATCCTCTTCAAGAAATTTATTTCACCAGCTGAGGTGTTGACAACTTTGATTTTATTCATCTCTGGCTTAAGAAGAACAAAACATTTTATCCCTCTTGCCTTAGAAAATTTTTAAATTTTCCCCTTAGAAAATTCATCAATTAGGTGCCCATGGAAAATCTTCATCCTGAAGGCCTCGACGGAGTATGAAAGACTTTAAAATCCATTCCTCATTGCAGACGTCCAATACCTAGAAGAAAATTCCCTTAAGAAAACGTCAAATTCATGTGTCTACAAACAAAGGGGTACATTTAATTTTTTTGAATTTTCAAACCTTAAGAAAAATATTTCTCTATCAAATTTATTCTCGTTCTTCATCTCCAGGTGTATTTTCTTGCTTGGACTTGAAAATCTTCTTCAATCTCATGAAGCTGGCACATTTTTACTCTTTCCTGTCAACTTACCTATGCCTTAGCAAATTTCATCATCCCCCAGCCAACTTAGGTGTATTTCTCTAAAGGTGGAATAAATTTCAACACTTAGAAAAATTTCAAATTTCTTCTCCAAACCAAGGGCGCATTTTCTAAGTGCTACTTTCAATTTTCGATACTTGGAAACTTTTTAAGTCACCCTTCACAAGGTGGGCGCATTTTGGTGGGCCTCCTGCCATTTACAAGCTTGGGCGCATATCAAGGGGTCTAGAGGAACTTTTAACACTTAGAATATTTTCTCATCCTTATCCTCCAGCTTGGGCGCATATGGGGCATCATACTTCAAGTTTAAACACTTAGAATATTTTTTAACTCTTTCCACAAGTCAAGGCTCAAATGAGGGGGTCCACTTCAAGTTTAAAACACTTAGATTCTTTTAGTCTTCCTTCAAGTCAAAGGTGCATTCAAGGGGTCTTCCTTCAAATTTTCTATACTTAGATTTTTCTCTAGTCTCCTCTTCAAGTCAAGGCGCAAATGAGGGGGTCTACATGAAATTTGAATGCCTTAGATATTTTCAGGGCCTCCTCTTCTTCTTGGGTGCATATGAGGCCTTGAACTTCCAATTTGCAACACTTAGAAATTTCTTGGAGCTTCTCTTCATCTTAAGGCGCATTCAAAGGGGAGAGGAGAAAGTCAACACTTTGTCTTGACCCTACTTTACTTGGGCGCATTTAGCATGTTGAGGAGGACTTAAGTCTCTGCCTTAGAATTTTTTTAGCTTCCATCACCTTGAGGGCACATTTAGGGGGTGGAGGTGGACTTAAATCCAATACTTAGGCGTTTTTCTCACTTCTAGCCAGCTGAGGATGAGGGCGCATTTTGATGGTGGCAGTGGACTTAAGTCTTTGACTTAGAATTTTTATTGGACCTCATGCTGGAGATGGGCGCATTTGGCATATGGAGGTGGATTTATCTTCATGCCTTAGAAAATTTTATGGCTTCCTTCTTCTTTGGGCGCATTTTGATGTGGAGGTGGACTTAAGTCCAACACTTAAACTTTTTTTTTTATATCTCCTCCTTGTGAAGTGGGCGCATTTTCAGGGCTCTACAGGACGAACTCAATGCATTAGAATTTTTTTATCAACCTCCAGCCAGCTGAGGATGAGGGCGCATTTAGGGGTAGGAGGTGGACTTAAATCCAACACTTAGAAAAATTTCAACTGCTCATTCTTCCTTGGGCGCATTGAGGAGGTCTAGCAGGACGAGATTCAGACTTAGACAATCTCATCACCTTGGTTTTGAAGATGGGCGCATTTTCAGGGTGGAGGAGGATATTTTCCAGACTTAGAATTTTTTCAGCCTCTTCTAGCTCATGCCTTACTATATTTAGTAAGCTCTTTGATTTTCCCTCTTCTGAAGCTCAGATTGATTTGAAATTTTAACCACAGGATCGTCATGACCTAATTGATTTGTTCACACTGCCATCCTGAGTTGACCTGCTATTTATGGCATGTTTCTGAAGGTGGTTTACTATTTATAGCAGTTGTCTGATTTTGATACTTCCCCAACTCCATTTGACTTGAAACTTGAATGATGTGACCCTCATCAGTAGACTTGCCCATTCACACTGGCACCTGCTGCTGATTTACTATTTTTAGCCTGTTTCTGGAATGCCTTACTATAAATAGTAAGTGCTCCGATTGCCTTCAAATTTTACCGGTGGATAGCCTAAAAGATACCGATCGCAATGGGATACATCGGTTTTCGAAAATTCTGGCATTTTACCCCTCATTTTAGGCCCTGAAGCTCGAAACCCTAATTTGACTTGCATGTATATCAAACGACCTCTGTTTAACTTCGTTTTTGTTGCACTTCACCATGTTCATGATCCTAATGTGGTGGGCAGCTGGTGGAATGGACCTGCTAAAAATAGTTAGTCTCTGAAAATTGATCATCTTGCCTTGCATGTCACATCACTGCGTAGCTCTTGAAAAACCCATAAGGAATCACCTGACATGCGTTGAAAAGCCCTGCATGCAAACCCTAAAAATAGCCTCTAAAGACGGCTCCTGAAAAAGTCCTGATCTTGATTTGCATGTTACACTATTGTGAAGCCCTCGATAAAACCCACAAGGAATGTTCAGACATGCAAAGAAAATCTCAACATGCAAACCCTAAAAATAGCCTCTGAAGGCTGAATACTGAAAGTGATCATCTCATTTTGCATGTTATATCATCGCGTAGGTCTTTGAAAACCCAAAAAGAATCTCCAGACATGCATTGAAAAACTTCGCATATAAACCCCAAAATTTGCTCTTGAAGCTGAACTTGCTAAAAATAGATAGTTGTCCGTTTCAACTCAAAATTTGCAGATGAGGAGCCTGACATGCTCTGGATGCAGTGTAACAATCGAAACTTCAAAAGTTCTAAAAGAACGCCCTGAATCTGGTACACTTACTAAAAATAGTAAGTTGTCGGAATTCGATGAAATTTATCTGAGAACTTGTTGGAAGCATGCTGACTGTGTTGTCGAGCTCAAATCTCAATTTATTCACTTCATTTGACTTCAAATTGACCGGAAAATACAAACCCTAATTTTTAGACTTAGCCAAAATTTCACATTTAAGCTCAATGGCAAGCACATCCCCGAAAAGGCCGACAATAGAAAGAGAGAGACAAAGAGAGAGAGAGAAAACCAAAGCCAAAAGATGAGGAACGGAGTGAAAATTAGGGGGTCCCCATTTAAATGGGGTGATGTGTGAAAAGGTCACAACATTATGGCTTCCTAGAAAAGATTTCTGAAGACTATGCTTCATTCAGGAGTGTGGATAGAGCTCGAATGTTGATTTCAATTACAAGTAGGTTGCTGGTCTATAATCTATTTGTACTGCTGATGTCAATGACTAAAGCGAACTTTTGTTGATAGCTTCGCCTCTAAATTTTATATCATTCTAGGTACTGGCCCATGTTGTTTAACTATGAAGGGCACCCAAATCTACAAGTTTGCAGATTTTAATATTGAAGTTTGGATTTTTAGATGCAAGTCGACCTCCTTGAGAGGCCGTACCATTTCTAGTTGGCTTTGGAATTCGTGCCAACTGTGGTTTGTTGTTTATGGTTTGAATTTCTTATTGGAAGATGGACTCCATGTTTGGAGGGTTCATTTGACTATTGTTTGAAGCTTTTTGGAGCTGTATTGAAGGAGTTATGTCCATTATGATGATTTTCTTACTTGCTGGTCTAATTTTTTGTATTCTCTGTTTCTAATCAGACTTGTTAGTTTTTTATATAATGCTGGTTTGAGCTTCATTTTTATATCATTATTGTATTGTAAGAGTTAGAGGAAGTGTTACTCTAACCATTGACTGATTTGAAAGCATATATTTCTTATTTGCAGTTGTTTAATTCATTGTAAAGATGATTAGTAGTACTAACAGCTATTTATTTTATTTGTTGCAATTAGTTTAAATTTCATACTCCCACGATTGAGTGGTTGAGTTTAAATAATCATCTTTCTTTAATTGTAAGTTTCCCCTCACTAAATAAGTGGTTGTGTGGACTGTATTCCCCCCACGTTAATAAGTGGAGGTGAGGATTTAAATGGCTGGCTTGCCGCCTTTAATAATGCAATAATCTCACCCACTGAATAAGTGGAGTATCCCCACTGCTTGTAGATGCCTGCATCAGTAGATGAATTGTAATTTCAGTTCAGTTTACTCTTAATGATCATTTGACCATATGCTATCACCTCGCCCACATTGGGATCTTGGTGAACATTCTTGGTTAGAGTTACTTCCATGCTGATTTGCTTTTGGAGCTAACGCTAATCAGTGACTTGTTGCTGGTTTGTGTATTGAATTTTGGGAAAAAAATTAGAGGGGAATATTTCATTCATTCCTTAGTCAAATTTGTGCTTTCCTGTCTCCCACCTTGGCGTATCTGAACACTTAGCTTATTTTCAACCTGCTCGCTCTCACTTTTTATTTTTAGTAACTTCTTGATTTTCGAACATCTGCAAATCGTCTTGACTTGAAATCTGCCCAACGTGATCCTCATGACTTAATTGACCTGTTCACACTTTCCTTTCGTGCTCACCTACTATTCTTAGCCCTGTTCTCGAAGTGACTTACTATAGTAAGTATGTAGATTGCGCTCAAATTTTACTAGTAGATTCCTTGAAAGATGTTGATCGCAATGGGCTACATCAGTTTTTCATTTTTCTTGAGTTTTACCCCTCATTTTAGGCACAAAAGTTGGAAACCCTAATTTCATTTGTATGTGCCTCTATTGACTTCTGTTCAACTCCATTTTTGTTCTGAACTACTTCACCCCTGAAACTGAAAATCTGGGATTGCTGGAGTGAACCTGCTAAAAATAGTAAGTTCTTGAAAAAATGATCAATTGATTGCCGGACTTGGTTGCATGTCATATTGCCCGAGAGATCTCAAAAAACCCAGAAAAACCCAAAAAACTGGCTTGCATGCGGGGTACCTACTAAAAATAGAAAGTCATCACCTTGACTTGCATGTTACACCATCACGAAGCTGTCGAAAAACCCAGAAAGACTATCCTGACATGCATTGAAAAATCATACATGCAAACCCTAAAAATTGC